>CAJQZJ010032856.1:4015228-4101766 GCA_907164525.1 Lophiomys imhausi
AAACTAAGAAAGGACATACCAATGACTGCCTGGACAGTTCCCATTTTTTAATAATTTATTTTTAATTTCTTCAAGTTGCATCTCAATCACAATCCCCTCCCTATTCCCCCCTCCAGTCCCACCCTTCCACCTTCTTCCCCCTCAAACCCCCCATCCTCTACCCTTTTTTTTAGTTTAAGGTATATCTCCCCCCCACAGCTCCCCCTTTCAGTCCAACAAATGGTTCTTTCTCTTATAACAATAAATACAGTTCACAACAACAGAGGTAATTAGGCCATAATTATGAGGGTTATATGGCTTAGCATACATTCCCAATGTCCAGTCCATATGTATTTGGCACCTGAAATTAACATTCTACTATCTAACCATCTCCATGAGTTTAAAGTTCTATCCCTAACTCAGCTTTCATACTAACTTGCCTCACAATTTTAAAAACATCTTCTTAGATCCAGAACACCCTCTTGATTCCTAAACAACTCATACTTTAACTATGAGACTCTAGCTATCTATTCTTCAACCACCTCAGAGACCTGAGAGGGATAAATATATATGATTATTTAGGAAGTGCAGGGCCCGCACCTTCCAAAACTAAGAAATGACATATCAGTGGCTGCCTGGACAGTTCCCATTTTCTCTCCATACATTACAGCATCAATCTTCAGCTGTTTGGCCCTGTTTCTCTGACAGACATTGATTGTAGAGCAGGAATTTTGAAGGACTTACCTACCCTGTCTTGGCAGAGCTAGGCTGTCGACTTACCTGCAGCAACTTCCTTAATAACAATCTTAACATCAGAAATACTTAAAGATTTTTCCAAGAGAAGCAACAAACAAATAAACAAACAAAAATAGTCATGCAATTGCATATAGATTTAAAGATACAAATCCCCAACAGAGGTGAGCTTTTAAATGTTCCTTCTTCACTAAATTGAACTCATCAAAGACTATTACTAATGTCCCTGCTACTACATACATAGGCCTGTTCAGTTACAGCACCAAGTTCAGAGTCAAATATATGTGTCCTATACCACCCAACCCACTTCCCAGGTGGTTGTCCACAGATACTCACCATCTCTGTCTCTGGAGGATAAGAGGTGACTTGTGGACACATGAAACTGCCTGTCACCATAACTTTCAACCAAATATTCATTTTCTCAAGGAGTTTGAAGGACACTCAGCTCCTACCAGTAAGTAGCCTCATTTACTAATCCTGAAGGGCATGACCAATGGCTACCAACGGCCTCTTGCCTTAGCAGCTGTTTTGCTTACAAAGATGATATGAAAGGAGAAAGTGAACACCTGGATTCTTTCTGAAGAATGTCTTTGTACACAACGAGTAAACAAAAAGTGAGAGTTCTGAGTGCTTTAATCAAACTTGCCTGAACAGAACACATCCCTTCTGAAAGAGGAGAATGCTGAGAACTTCCTTGACCTATCTTCAGACTAATCTTGTACCCAGATTAGGTTATTTCTCCGGAGCCTCGGGGAGCTGTATAAACAGTGTACTTCTCAGAATGGCCATTCTTTGGTCCTTTCCATCTCTTCTGGAATGTTGACTAAGCAACTCCTTGGGTGTCTTTGTGTGTGTCTCCCCCCACACAGGTCATTTTGCCATCTATTCTCATCTCTCTGCAAACACAAAATTTTCTTTCTGTTCATAGTTCCCTCATTTCATTTCTAATTGCTTCTCAGTGTGTCTCAAACAGGAATTTGTCATGTTCTGTTGTAGGGGCCAACACTCCCCTTCCCCATTTTATAAATGTGCTGAATTTGTCATGTTCTGTTGTAGAGGCCAACACTCCCCTTCCCCATTTTATAAATGTGCTGCTTTCCTTTATACCCTTGATATTTTTGTTCTGTTATCAGTGACTCTAGTTATCTAAATCTGTCTTATGGAGGTTGGATTTATCCATTCCTCCCTCAAATCATGTCACAACCTCACTGTAGGCCACTGTACTTCTTTCTCTGAAAGGTTTTAACCTACAAATGACACAGTATTTAGTGTGTCAGCTACTATTTTAAAGACTTACAATACTAACTCATTATTCCTCATACAACAAGCGAGGTGTTATTTAAAACACAATTACAATTATTAATCCCATTCAACAGGAGATGGAAACTAGCGTGAAAAAACAAACTGTTGCTCCAGTAAATAGTGAGTGGTGTCCAAGCACAGCACGTGAGGCTCTAGGTCAGTGGCTCTCGACCTACAGGCTGCGACCCCCTTGGGGGTTGCATATTAGAAATCTTCCATATCAGATATTTAAATAATGGTTCATAACAGTAGCAAAATTACAGTTATGAAGTAGCAACAAAGTTATTTTATGGCTGAAGGGGTCACTATAACATGTGGAAATGTATTAGAGGGTCACAGCATTAGGAAGGTTGAGGACCCTGGCTTTAAACTCTGCTGCTTTGCCCCTTGAACTCCACTGCCAGAGGCTCACAAATACAATGATTTCCACTTTTCATTATATCATGCTCTCTTTCTCAGTCTAAACTAAACGTATGCAGCCTGTTGCCCACAGTAGTTTTCGCAGAACATTGCTATTTTCACTTAAGAATGCTTAGTGGGTATTTCTGACCAGAAAAGAATATATGATCCTCACTCACTTGTAGATACACTGCCATAAGTTAGTAAGGTGTTTTTCATTCCTATTTATTTTTAATTTTTTTATTTCTTCAAGTTACATCTCAATCACAATCCCCTCCCAGCTCCCCACTCTGGTACCACCCTCCCATCCTCTCCCTCCTCAACCCCCCTCCCATCCACCTTCTTTTTTTTTAAGTTTAAGGTATATCTTTTCCCCCAAACAGCTCCCCCTTTCAGTCCAACAAATGGTTCTTTCTCTTATAACAATAAATACAATACAAAACATCAGAAGTAATTAGGCGACAATTATGAGAATTATAAAGCTTAGCATACATTCCCAGTGTCCAGTCCATATGTATTTGGCAACTGACTTTAACATTCTACTATCCAACCATCTCCATGAGTTTAAAGATCTATATCCAACTCACCTTCCATCCTAACTTGCATCACAAATTTAAAAACATCTTCTTAGATCCAGAACACCCTCTTAATTCCCAAACAACTCAAGATTTAACTATGAGACTCTAGCTATATAGTCCTCAACCATATCAGAAACCTGAGAGGGATAAATATATCTGATTATATAGAAAGGGAAGGGCCAGCAGCTTCCAAAACTAAGAAATGACATACCAGTGGCTGCCTGGACAGTTCCCAATTTCTCTCCATACATTACAGCATCAATCTTCAGCTGTTTGGCCCTATTTCTCTGACAGACATTGATTGTAAAGCAGGAATTATGAAGGACTTGCCTACCCTGTCTTGGCAGAGCTAGGCTGTCTTACCTGCTTCCAAGTTTGTCCTGTTTGGATAGCGTTCTGTCTACAGTTGAAGGGATTTTTCTTGCTAGTGACAAGCTTGCCATTAATGCAACCATGTCCAATTGGAGATTCTTCCATGCTCATCTTCTACTTGGACTAGAATAGGGGGTACTGTCAGGAGCTGACATGTCTCAATATCAAAAAAAATTTAAGTTAAGAAAACATCTTTGAATTCCATATTCTGCAGATCTCTTGAGGTTTTTAGAGACGACTTATCTATTTCCTTATATTCGGATAAGCAAATGTTGCTTGTCTCTTAGCAACTTGATTTCTGATTAACTTAGAAAATAACTGTGATAGACTGCCCTAGTACCTAACAAAATGACATGCTTGAATGACTATTAGTTTGCATTTCTTAACTATCCTAAACAGTTTATGACAGTTGCTAACAAAAGGCCTAAACTTCACATTTCATTTTTAAGCATTATCTAGGTATAATACCTTAAAAAGAGCTAACCTTAATTTTGTATCAATATACAAAGATCAATGCCAATGTGGCCAAATATAATCTTAATTTTGTATCAATATACAAAGATCAATACTGATTTAGCCAAATATAATCTCAATTTTGTATCAATATACAAAGATATAAGAGCATATTAAATAATCTGTCCTTTTTTCTTTATCTTTCCTATGTTATGCCAATATCCCCTTTTTTCTCAAGTCTTTTCACCTTTGCATAGGACAGAAAGAAGGATACAGAAAAGAAAAAGAGAGAAATCCCTAGGTCTAACCTCCAAAATCTATTTAACAAGACCATTTAACAGCTTGTAATTTATCCCCCTAAATAACAAGTATCTATAACCCATCAAATGTCCAAAGGGGGGGGGATCACCTATCCCACCTTCTGGAGATGGGATGTCACTCTCTTAAAATGACTTCCTGCTGATTTGGGACATAGTAAACCTGTTTGGGGCCCAAATAAGAACGGAAAAATGGTTAAGCATGTTAATAGAATCATTTGATGTTCAGTACTTTTGTGCTCAGCTATTTAAGTGTCCTAAGAAGTTTGTAGACAGAAGCTGAACTTCAGGGTTTTACTAAAGTTCTGGCTTAAACAGTATGTGGGGCTGAACACTCTTAGTGATTTTTGAGTTGTGATTGTAGACTTTAGAGGAAACAACTATTTAGGAAGTCTGTGAGGCTGGGTCATCTGGGCTACTTGTCTTCTTTGGTGTCTGATCTGTTTTCTTCTGAGGTTTCAGTTGTCCAGTTGTCCCTGGATTCCTTAGATGTATGCTTTTAATCTCCTGGAAATATAATAACAGAACCCTGCCCTAATCCTAACTCTGGGACACTACTTTTTTTTTGGGGGGTAATATTTTTCCTAGAGCAAATTCCGGTTTTTGGTAATACCCTCATATGACCATATGACTGCTGAACTGGGGTGAGGGACTGTTATGTAGGGACACTCCACTCCAGAGGAGTGGGATGGAAGGGATAGGGGGTAGAGAGTGGGAAGGTGGGACTGAGAGGGGTGGAAAAAGGACACTATGATAGAAATGTAATCTGAAGTAATAAATAATATTTTTAAGGTATTATCTTTCAATTGAGATAAAAAAGGAAATTATTTTGCTATTTTGAGGTTCATTCCTATTTTTATCTGGATGTATTTTGGGGCTTTTGGCCAAGATAGACCACTCTTGTCATCTTTTCTCCTTGTCTTTTTCATACATTATTTTCCTGCTTACAACATTTAATGTAAGAAAATAGAGGGGAAAAATTCAATAAATGTTTGATGACCCAAGCTGAGTATATTTTATTCAAATTGAATTGTGGGAGAACATTTTGAAGAACCTGTGTGGTCAGGCTGTTTCCTACTCCAAGTTACCCCATATGGTGTAAAAGAGTGGTTTTTGTTTTGTTTCCAGACTGAGTCTTGCCCTAAGAGACTCCATTTTATAAGCAGCTTTTGACTTCATTGAGCGTGGAGGAAGATCTTCTCTCGGGTGGACCTGCAAACATCGCCATCTGTCCACACCACTCACGCAGCATAGACTTGTAAATGAATTCCTCCTGGAAGTGAAAATTTGTTGTCCTGGAAACTTACCAGGGTGAACTGGACCTTTAAGAGCACATAGGTGTATTGAAGCCACATCACGGAAAAAGTCCCAAGAATTTTTCAGACATGCCAAGAGAAATGTATAATTTTCTCACCTAGATTCCACAGAGTGGTCAAAAGGTATAGCAAAAACAATGGCAATGGCCTTACTTCTGCCTGCCATCTAATACTTGGTGTGTGTAGGGAAGAACCAGAGAACTCTTGACTTTCCCTGGGGCTTCAGCTTGGCTAGGTCTCCCTACCCCTGCTGCTGCTGACACAGACTGCTGGAATGCCATTGCTTTTCCATCTGTTTACCTGTTTGGGCTTGTGGTTCTGCCCTACCTTCTCTACAACTGACTTCATCTTCCCTCTCAACCTGGACTCCTACAGCCTTACTGTGAAAGCAAGCTTCTTCCTGGTAGCTACTTGGACTTCCTTATCCTATCAATAAATTCTATTGCACTTCTATCAACCCACTTTTGAAACCTCTTGAACTCTTCTCTAGCTGCTGTAAGTTGTATTCATTCTGGAACAACATATATGCATCTATAAAAAGCATGCATATATGATTTGAGTTGTATGATATGAGTTAATATTAGTAAATAAGATTTGAATAAAGGAGTCTGCACTCATCTTGGCCAGATTACCAAAGTCAGTAAGATTATCTGGCAAATAATTGCCATCATAGCTGCTGCATTTTGTGATTTTGTTGTTATTCAATAAATTCTCTTTCTGACACAGGAGCTCAAGACAGAACCTTACCATTCAGAACTGTAAACCATTTTTAATTAGAAAATTGTCTTCTTAAGCTGAGAGTTGAAGACAAACACTTTTTAGAAGCCAAGCTTGCCTGGAGGGTTCTTTACCTGTGATCTTCAGCTTTCTGTGAGAAGGAAATTCTGCCTGATTTTTAGAGCTCAACATCCAGCACTGAGTAATTACCACTGTAACGGCAATGGACTTCCATTGTGTTTCACTTGAAGATGTATACGACATCTCCACCAATGAAAGGCACAGCGGAGATTGGAAACATGTTTGAACACGTTCCAAAAGTAAAAGATCTTGATTGAAAACCCCCTAGCTTTGCTCTGTTTGGTTAAAATGTATGAAATCCCAACAGACCCTAATTTCTCACCCAAGTGGAACCATGACATTATTTTTGCACTACTAGGTTAAAAGAAAATTCCAAAAACACTCGATACATCTAAATGAGCTGCTTCATATTCTTGCATGGTCTACTGTCACTACCCGATTCCAATTGTGTTTCTAGCCAAATTTTAAATATGAGTCTCATTAAAAAGAAAAAAACCCAGAACATTCTTAATTTAGCAATCATTAGAACAACTGTTACTGTTGGGGAGAATAGAAGAAAGAGAAATATAAAAGGGAAAAAGGTGTTCCTGTCTCGTACAGAAACAGACTATTAAGCTAAGTTTTATATATATATATATATATATATGGATAGATAAATATAGTAAACATATTGTTTCTATTTCCCCAGGGATGGTAGAGATCAACTATTCCATTTCTCTTATTCCTGTTTTTATCTTATTAGTGTTCTGAATTTTCGTTTAATGTGTATTTTCCTCCACAGGCATCACCTCTACTTTTCAAATTCAATATGCATTTGCTGAAATATTTTTCCATTTATCCTTGATTTTTTATGGATGATCTCTCTTTCCCTCTCTGGAGAAATTTGTTTTTACTCACCTTTATTCATGGCCTTTTCCTCTAAAAACCACTTTAACAGTCCTTGCTTTCTAACTCCCACAGCTAGATCATGTGTCTGCTCATTTCTGATGTCTTTTTCCTCACTTCTGCTTCTAGATATGCCTGACAATTCTAGTTTCAGATCTTGTATTTCACACAGTCTACTCCAGAGATGGGACCTCTTTCACAAAAGAAGATTCTCATTTTCTTCTAGTTTCAATTCACACTTGTTCTGAAGGCATAGCTTATGGTTTGAAGTGAAAATCTGACAAGCCTGTGTCTCATTACCAAGGAAAGATGATACACATCTTTCATTTGACCCCCCAAAATGTTTTGCTTAACTTATGTCCTATATAGATTTAATATTCATCAAATGCCTGGAGAAAATTGACCATACCTTTCCTAAGCGTGACTACCTTCTGCAAGTTTAATCTACCCTTGTGAGGTTTCAGCTGTGGTTCCCTGTTCCTTCACATAGCACCAGAATTCAGCAAATGCCCAATGGAGACAGTAGCACTAAAGTGTTTTGGGGTTTTCAGATTTTCATACTAGCTGCAGATCTAACAGTTTTCTTTCCTCTGGCAGGGCTTCTGGTTGGGCCATATCTGATCTTGAGTCTGAGCCAAATTAAGTAAAACTTTCTGGTAAGCTAATACTTTGATCCTCTGCAGACCTTGAAATGATGCTCCTTTTCTAAAAATGGAATTCCAGTTCTTCTTGTGTTCACTGCAGCCATAGATTCAATTATACTCAAAGCATTACATTTGTGACATGCCCAGCATTTTCTGTCACAAACATCATTGTGTCTGTTATTATATTGCTATTGTACTAATAAAATAGCAAGACTGACTATGAGCATACTGTGGGCTGTCACAAGGCAAATTTAAGGATGATCTTCATCTTGACCTGTTTACTGACAAGATTGCCATTTGCAGTTGTCCAGCTAGGGGTTCTTGCTCCTCAGAGATCTAAGAAAACACATTTCTGGGTGTGGTGGCCCATACCTTTTTAGTGTTAGGAAGGTAGAGCCAGCTGGATCTCTGAGTTTGAGGCCAACCTGAACTACAGAATGAGTTTCAGGGCAACCAGAGCTACCCAGAGAAACCCTGTCTCTAAATATTAATTAATCAACTAACTAATTAATTAACACAAACTAAAAAGAAAATTGCATTGTTACCATGTCTTGTACTGATCCACTTATCTCAATTATTTTTTATTTTTATTTTTCTCTATGTGTGTTTTGTGCTCACATGCACAGGTGTTCAGACCCTTGTGTGCATGTATGAAGTTCGGAGGTTAGTGATGCATTCATACTTCTCTCTAATGTATCCTACCTTGTTTCTAGATACAGGGACTTTCATTGAACTTAGTACATTTGAACCTATGTTCACTATATTCTTTATATCTCTAGAAAACTGCAAAATTCTTTTCTTTATGGAGAGTAGTCATCCTTCTCATCCACCTTATTGAAAGATCAAAAGCCAATTCTAAGATGAGTTATTACATATTCAGATCGGTAAGGGTGCAAGGTACAGCTAGGGGAATTGTCATTATACACTAGAAGACTTTTGGATGTATCTGATTGACTGACTAATGCTGAGTTTCTAGGACATTGCTAGGAATATACAAGTCATTCAACACATATCAGTGAACCTTCGGTGTCTAAGAATAGGGAAATGTACACTCTGAGTTAAAATCTGTAGACTCAATATAAGGTAACCAGATTTTCTAATTCAGGCTCTTTGCATTGACTTTGTGCTACTCAGAACAATTATACATTATAAATGTAGTTGATGAGATGAATTTTGCAGAACTTAACAGTAACTCTTGGCATTCTCTCAAGGTTTCATCTGGAAGACTCATTCTGAAATACAGTCAATACAAGATGAAAACAATATGCCACTCTATATGAATGTAAACTATGGAATATTGACTCTGGTCTGTGATTGGTGAAGAATCAGGTCATGCTGGGGTTTATTCACAGAGCAGTATACCTGCCTTGGTCTGGTAAGTTAACTGAAATGAATATTAGCCACATAGTCAGCAAGTATGCTATTGAAAATTTTAATAAAGTACTGCAAAAGCAAATTTTTACTTTAAGGAGGAAGCCGTCATGTTATGGGTCATAATATCTTTGTTAAGTGCTGGGAAGCCACCAAGACAGGAGGACATGAGCCCAGAACAGAGGAGAAAACTGTTTCAAAAAAAGAGCTGGAGAGCAAAGGCCTTGTTGAAATGAGATGCCAAGAGAGATGCATAGGAAGAATTATGCGTCCAGCCCCTTCCATTCCACACCAGCCCCTGACCTACAGAGAGATCAGCAACCTCATCTTGATTTAAAACCCCACAATGAAGCAGAGCAAGAACATGTGTAGGTAGAGGAAAACTACTAATTATCAAGACCCAGGCAGGGAACTGTTTCACCCAGGGAGAGTCAATCCCACTGACCTAGAACTAAAACCTATGAAAAAATCCTCTCTGCACCTGCTTACTCTAGAGAACAAATATTAATTTTGCAGGCATAGCTAATGCAATGAAAGGAAATCCACAAGCACTAAAGAGAAAACAAAACAAACGCAGAAGGCACAAAAAGAGTAGGGAACATTAATCTCCCTTGGAGAGGGTATCGCCCAAGGGTAGAAAGGGGTTAATTTATTACTTTAAAAATCAACCTCCTTACTTCATCACCATGTACCTCCATGAACAAGAACCCCCTTTGCAAACATCCAAGAGAGGAGCGATGACATGTGTGTTGGGACAAAAATATACCTGTTTTCCTACTCAGTGTCTCATGCGTATGATTTGTTCTTTG
This sequence comes from Lophiomys imhausi, assembly GCA_907164525.1. Classification (NCBI taxonomy): domain Eukaryota; kingdom Metazoa; phylum Chordata; class Mammalia; order Rodentia; family Muridae; genus Lophiomys; species Lophiomys imhausi. Next base: position 4,025,205 of record CAJQZJ010032856.1, read on the forward strand.
ACCTCAGAAGACTGTCTGAAGAGTGCATTGAACATTGTCATATATGGTGAGTGAGAAAACTATTTCCATGATTAGCAGCAAATTTTAAGGAGAAAGAAAAGAACTTGTAAGTGTCACAATCTCTCTCACAACTTGAAAATATTCTATATGTATCCTCATCTTCACAGTGGTGAGTCTGTGATTACTCATGAAAGCACTGTGTGTCTTGATACACGTATCAGGAAAGTTCAGGAAGAAATTTAAATTTTCTTTTATAAACTAGAGGATTGGCTTAAAATCACATGATGCAACAATCTGATAAGCCCAAAGGGAATAAATACATCCATATATGAATGATGTCTCGTATCTGTGACCACATGTATACAAAATGATTTGCAAGGCAACACTTCAGAAGGCTCTTCTACAGTCATGTGTTTTCTTCATCTACATTAATCTTGATTAGTTCCATTGAATTGGAATTTACATTACTAAACACCAATGGTTTATCAGCTATTTAAAATAATAAGTTGTCTATTGATTAAAAACTCTTCAAATATATATTCCGGTGATTTATATCTTTAGAATAGGAAAACATTATTGAATCCTAAACAAATGAAATTGAAAGTTCCAAGCAGAAACTCCACATCTCCACTAAGGAGGGATAGAGCAGTGTAACAGGGCCCCTGACCTTAGTAGGCCTTTCAGCACAATGAATTCCATGATAGAAGTACAATTCGAGCCTTAAAACTCAACATGTAGACAGTACCACCGGCCAAAACTAAAACAAAGGCCTATTCCATAAAAGTTTATAGTGCTGGCAAAGTCTCTAAATCTACTAATTTTACTTTTTGGCTTCTGTAGTTCCTCTTCTAGCTACCTCTTCTTGTTTGCTGAAGGATATCAAACTGAAACACAGTTTGTGCTTAGGAGCTTATCCGGAGAAAGGCTGGGGGCTGCACTGAGATTCCAAATCCCCACAGACAAGGGCTGGGAAATATTTTTATTGATTTAAACCCATGTCCAGGCAGCTTCTCTGGCGGATACTCCACAACAGTGACTGCCTCAGAGTGTCTGAGAGGGACAGTGGGCCAATCTTCTGTTCTTTGTGCCCTTCCTCAGCCAGAACATGGTGTGATTTGAAAGCACAAAAGGAGGAGAGTTCATTCTTGCCAGGCAGCAAGAACAAAGACTTTCCTATCATATTGAGCCCAGAAGGAGCTAGAGGCATCACGGTTTCACAAAAACTAATTCAACCTGAAGTGTGCACTTACAGATCTTTTCTTCTTCCGTTTCCTCAGGAGAATGATTGTGAACGGACTGGCTTTCAGGACACCCACAATTTGCAAACGTGCAAAATGTGGCTCTTTTATTATGCAAGATGATATGAAAGAATGCAAGCTCATATATATATATATATTTTTTTTGACTGGACATTCTACCCCATCAGTTTGTGTTTTATATTTGAGTATAGTAAAGCTTAGCATTTATAAAGACCATGTTCTGGTTATCACTTGCATTTGGTTCACCCCCAGAGATTTCTCAGCAGCCCTCCAGGACTTGACTTACACCATCGGCATTGTATAACATCAAAATTACGTGAGACTAAAGTTTGTTCTTGAGCCAGGACAATATGGGACAACTATTTTGGATTAAATTTCTGAGAACCGAATTCCTATTCTTCCCCCTTTTCTTGAGATAATTATCTTTGGGGGCTACTGTTAAGATTTGTCCACTGAGGTGTCCATGCCACACTCCTGAAGTACTAAGAAGGATACAGCAACATGAGTGAGTATATGAAGGTTCCAGGTGCTCAGTGATACCAACAATATAAGCATCGTTTTTTATGTGATTCCATACTAGTATTCTGATACATCTACTTTAGATCCATATCAGAGGAAAAGAAATCTGTAGGTTATTTTTAAGACAAAACATGCTTAAAATCATTTAAGCAATGGACTAAAGGGAGACCTTAAAAGAGCTGACTGGTGTGGATGGAGAAAGCTTTACATGAGAGTGTGGAAAAAGCTGTCCCTTATCTTACCTTTTCTTTACTTTTACTTTTCACTTTATTAGAGCCTGTCCTTCATACCCAGAGGAAAACAGTCAGCATTGTTCAGATTAAAAGTGTCACTGGCTTTTAGCTTTCACTTAGGTGCTTCAGTGTGCTGTGAGTGTCCCCATGCTGACTATCAGATTACCTGATAGGAGCCGGCACATTCTTCTATCATTCCATGGGCAGGCAGCACTAAATCAGACCCAAAATCCCTCTTGATCCCTATCACTAGCCTCCAACTCCCTGCACACTGTAACTTCTTGGTGCTCACTTCCTTCTTTGTAAATATGGATAAACAGGTTTGTTGGGAGGGCTGTCTAGTAACTGGAAAGCCAGGGTTCTCCTAATGGTGCTGGATCTTGTGCAGATGAGGACTTACTAAATCAACTGCCTCCATGAGCATGATTACCCTCTAGACGATTAATTCCAGAAAATGAGGCTCTTACTATCTGTGTTGTAAGAGCATGCTTCTGCATTAGTACTGTTTCCTCCAGCCCAGCATCCTGTTGACCCCATTTGGAGTGGTGAGGCAAGGGACAACAGAGACCCTTTGTAAGAAGAGGGACACTAAACACAGGCTAGAAACCTGTGAGCAACTGCTGACATGTATGGCATTTCTAAGTACTCGTTAATATCCTAAGCACCTAATATGCATTTAACTGGCTTGTCACAAACCTCTAGCGTAAATCTATAATGCCCTCATTTCACTGATGGGGAAACAAATGAAGAAAGGTTGAACAACACAGATCACACTAATTCATCAAGGAGCCAAGCTTTGATCAAGACAGGAATATCTTCCAGTGCACACCTCTTGTTCTGTTAGCCTGCAGAACTTCAGTTTACTCAATAATAAAAACAAGAATAGTACTACCCCTCCCCGCCCCAGGGTGAATTCTGTAGATGTAATTATTTAAATTACGTTGGGCACCATTTGTAGAAATAATTAATTAAATTATTTGCAGTATTTATATTACCATTAATTGGGCAGTGGTGTTAATCCTTAAGCCGCCACTATAAATGAGCACAAAGAGACCGCATGGATTTTAACAAGTCTTGGCCTGGGTTGTGCAATCTTAGCCCATTTAAGCTAGCTCTTAATTCTATTCCCCAAATATGACCCCATATAATATACATACGTCCCTTTGGACTGCTATTCTTGCTGCTGTTCCATCCACATGGAATGATTTTCTTCCATCTACTCCGTAGTGTGTCTCCTTCTTGCTCTTGGCTTCTTCTTCCTTCTCTATCTGGAGGCTTTTCCTACCAAAGGCTTCTTCCTCTTCTTCTACTACTGCTGGAGGGTTCTTCTATCCATCAACCTCTCTGCTTCAGAAGTCAGAGCACCTTAGTCCCACCTACCTCTGTCTTTGCCCAATCTCAGGCCTCAGTATTTATTCAACCAATCAGAGACAATTATTAGAAAGCAAAGGGACAGACAGCAAGCAGGACCAATTAATTAACATTTAGAATGCATAACATCACCCCATCAATTCCCTCCTTTTGCCGTATAAAAAGGCTAATATTTTTAAAACTCATATAGTAAAAACAGTAAGAACAAATACGAAACAATCAAGAGAACTATATATAAAAGTTACACACATAATCTTTACCCTATCTGAATCAGGCAATTTTGTAGAAGATAAAAAATTCATCTAGCTATCTTGATGTATCTAAAATTCTGATCCTAAACATTCTTTATCATAACCTATATTCATAAACCTAAAAATTTTATTTAGACTTGAAAATATCTTCTTAAATTCTAAACAACTCAAGTTCAATTGAAATTTTATAGCTATTATGTCTTCAAGCCCATCAAAGACATAGAAGGGATAAAGTTACTATTTGAGTGAGTAGGAAGCATAGTAAAGCAGCTTCCAGAATGGAAAAATGACAGATTACTGACGAGACAGTCCCAAATATCTCTCAATACCATTGGAGCATCATCTTCAACCGTCTGGCCAAGCATATCTCACAGACTAAATTGTGCAACAGGAAATAAGAAGGATTTTCCCACTCTGTCTCTGTAGAATCAGACTTACCTGCTTTTAAGCACTGGTCCATCTTTGGACTGTATATAGTCTGTTTAGAGAGCAGGGATGTTTTCAACCAGTAGGAATTTCACCCTGATGGAGATTTCTTTTTGATACTCATTGTCTCCTTCCAAGTCAAATGGGAGTTGTCAGGAAATGACTGTCTTAAGTCAAACAGTTCTTAAAATAATAAAAACATCCTTAAATGCCATTTTCTATATGCCCCTGAGGGTTTTAAAGACATTTATTGATTATTGTAAATCTATCTATGTTTGAACAGGCAAACTGTTTAATTTTAACCATTTACTATCTATTTAACTTAGTAAGCCTTATTTTGTGATAAATTAAGACTAGTATTTGACATGACCAGGAGCTTGAATGGCCAGCCATCAATTTGTCTTACCCATTCTTCTAAGCAGATTCCAATAGCAACCCATAAAAGGATTGAAAGTAAACCTGTATTTTTAAATGAGCTGTATAGACACAGTATCTTATGAGTTGAAATATACATATATGTGTATCAAAATATAAAATTCTATACAAATGAATAAAAATCTATCTTATTTTTGCATTAATATATGAAATTCTGTAACAATGTATCAAAAGATAACTTTATTTTGTGAATAACAATAGTTAAGTTTCAGAGCAGATTCAATAATCTACCCTTATATCTTATCATTTCTATATTATATACTCATATTCCCCCTCTTTTTTCTTTTCAAATCTTTCCCTCTATATAAGAGAGAAAGAAAAATAGAGAGAGAGAGAGAAAAAGAAAAAGTCCTTGAGTCTAATCTACCTTGCTTAACAGGACCATTAATAATTTGTAACCAATTCCCCTAAACAGCATCTATAATACATCAAATGACCAAAAAATCATCCATCCCACCTTTTGGGAATGGGGAGTGGCTCTCTTAAAATTGCTTCCTGCTGAATTGGGACGCAGAAACCTGTTTGGGTTCCCAAATAAAATGGAAAAATAGTCAGGTAAATTAGTAGTAACATTTGTTGTCTAGTTTCTATGTACTCAGCAATTTGAATTCCTGAACAGTTTGTAGTCCAAAACTGAATTTTGGGTCGAAAAGTTCAGGGCTTTATTGAAGTCCTGGCTGGAACAGTCTGTGAGGCTGGAAGACTTTAGTAAACCATTTTGAAGTTGTTCTGGATATATATTTTGGAGGAAACAGCTATTGAGGTAGTCTCTGAGGCTGGATCATTTGGTCTACTTGTCTTGTCTTCTTTGGTGTCTGGTCCTTTGTTCTCACAATATAAAATTTATCACAAATAACATATAGTTCTGTAATTACAAAAATTCCTTGGATGTGCAGGATGGACAGATCAATTAAGGAAGATTTTAAGCTCTTTGAGCAGAAGAAAGACATTTGTAAATCTCTATTCATGCCATATATACATATAAACATACATATATATATAATATACATAAGAAATATATATTTATATATACATTTATATATAAGTGTCTTAGCCAGTCTGAGCTGTTCCCACATAATGGATATAAGTTACCTGTTTGTTTTATTTTTGTTTGTTTGTTTGTAGCCAAGATCTGTAGCAGAGCTTCCTAGTCAAATCTGATTTCTATCAGTTTGGATGAAAGACTTTTTCTTTTCTGTAATTATTATTACATATATATGACTATATATAATCAATTTTAAGTTGAAAATTTAGCATAAGATTATATGGAATTTAAGCATTCTCCTCTATAGTTGACATAAATCTATTGATTGATTGAAACAGGTTTATTCTGTGTAGCTCAGGCTGTTCATAGATTAGTTTAGCTTCAAACTCAAAAGGAACCTATCTGTCTCTGCCTTTGTCTCCCACATTTTGAGATTAAAGGTATGCATTTATATTTTTTCTTTCCTTTCTCCTTTCCTTGGAGATTTAATTTCCATGTGGATATAACTATCCTTATTGAGACAGGGATTCTATTTGTAGCTTGGGCTGTCTGGATTTGGTCTATAGAGCCCTGTAGATCATATTGGCCTCAAACACACAGGAACCTGTTTTTTCCTTGTCTTCCTAGTTTTGGGATCAAGGTATGAATTTAATTCATTGAATTACCTTTATGTTATTTTGTGTTAGCTTTCTTAACTGTTGGCAGTGGGAGGCATGCAGCTTGCATGTTCCTCTCCCAGCCTAGGTCTGGGTCCTTACATTGACTAACATAATCTCTCTCTTTTTTCTTTTATATGTTTTTCAAGACAGGATTTCTCTGTGTATCCTTGTCCTGGATTCACTCTGTAGACCAAGCTGGCCTTGAATTCGCAGAGATCTTCCTGCCTCTGCCTCCCAAGTGCTGGGATTAAAGTGTGTAGCACCACGCCCAGTGACTAACATATCTCTTTCAGGGGCAAAATGCCTCTTGAAATCAGTCCTCCTGGGGAAACCCCACACCTAAGGAGACTAGATTGTGACCTCTTTCTCTTCACATAAATTTAAGTTTATGTGTATCTACTCATTAGATACACATAAGGCCATTATTATTTATTACTAAGCAAAAATTTACATAGTACCTTCAAGGAAAAAATATATCATTTTGAATTCTATACTATCTAGTAAGCAGCCCTATCTTATCAGCAGGGTTCCCACCCTGTCTTCATTGTTTAAACCAGGCTAGTCTATAATTCAGAGATCTTCCTGTTTCTTCTTCCAGTGTGATGGGACTAAGGGCCTGTGCCAGTACTGCCCTGCTCAAATATTTCACTTAAATCCCAGATAATAGTAACTCTTTAACCCACAGAGCAACTCTGAACTGCAGTGACAACTCAAAATCTGCCCAAAATCCTTAAAAATCTTTCATGTTTTAGCAATACCAAACCAGAAAAATATTCTCTCTACCTTCAGATATAGGGAAAATCAAAGACGTATAAACAAAAATCAAGCAAAGAAACAAGAACATACCAAAAGCTTTAGACTAACTGTGCCATCTCATGCTGCCATTAAAGTTTTGTTCATAATTACCTGAAATCTAGTTGTGATTATATTGGAGGGCCTATTCCAGATAGCCCTGACAAGCACCTAGTAGCCAGGGAGTTCTGAGCTCCAGCTGCCATCAATTTTGTCTGATACATCAGGAAGGATCCTTTTCTTTCTTCCCTTATTGCCATTGCAGGTAACTTAGCATTCCATCTGTAAATTCTTTCCTTTGCTAAGCCTATCCTAGTCTGATCTTTCTCAAAAACAATACGTAGAATCATAATTGTCAGTGTAAAAATCATTTGCATTCTAAGAGAAACAAACTCAATTGGAATCCAAACATAATGAGACATTATGAATTCCTCCAGTTTTAATCTAGGCAGTTAATTTTGTTCCCTAGCTCATCTAGAAGGCTGCCGGTTTCTTTGAACATAGGAAGAGCCAAGGCCATAGCTCTCTGCCTTGGCTGCAAGGCAGCAGCTTTTGTTCAAAGGAGTCACACCTTTGAAATGCATTTGGGTTCAGTTCCCCCCTCTTTGGCTAGGAAACCACCTTTTACCAAGGTCTTCTCAGGCTGTAAGCATAGATTCTAATTGCTGTGATTGGGCACCATTTGTAGAAATTATTTTATTAAATTATTTACTAGTACTTAGATTATATTTAATTGGTCGGCAGTGTTAATCTTTAAATTGCCATTATAAATGACCACACAGAGACCTGATGGGTTTTAACAAGCTTTGGCCTGGATTGTGCAATCTTAGCACATCTAAACTAGCTCTTAATTCTATTCCCTAAATGTGACCCCATATATACATACATCCCCTGGGCTGTTGTTCCCCACATTATATCAATGTTCTAGGCCATGTGGGAAAACGTTCTTTTCTTTAACCCATGGTGTTTGTCTTTCCTGCTCTTTGTTTCTTCTCCTTCTTCTGTCTGGAGGCTTCTCCTATCCATCAACCTCTCTGCTTCAGAAGTCTGAGCACCTTAGTAATATCTATCTCTGTCTTTCCCCAATCTCAAGCCCCAGCATTTATTTAACCAATCAGAAAGAAGCAAGGTAACACAGCATTACTTGATGTACAGTAAGCAGGCTTCTGGGAGCAGGTTCTTGGCCTGTTAGCCTGCAGAACTTCAGTTCACTCAATAGTAAAAACAACAACAGTACTACCCTTCCCCACCCCAAGGTGAATGCTAATGTTACTACCCAAAAGAAAATGAAAATAATTTATCATTTTTAGATTATTATTTGAAAATATAAAAATTTCTGCTATCAATTAAAGATGGTATTTTTAAAAGACTATTTAAAGAAGTCCTACCTATGAGTTCAAAAATGACTATAGTAAAACACATCTCTGTGGTCACACAGAAGTCCTGTCCCCTAAGCAAGAACTCTAGCGTGATGGTGATGAATTTACTCCACTTCCTGTGTCAGTGTAATTACAAAGTAATGGGTTTCACAGTGACATTTTCATATGTGCACATGAAGTGTGGTGATAATATATACCCTTAAGTATTCTCTCTGGTCTCTCCTACTCCATCTTTAGGCAAGTAGGTCTGTTCTATGTAAGAAAGCCAGCTGATCATGAGTCTAGGAGTGAGCCAAAGAGTCAGCCAGCCAACAGTGTCCCTTCATGGGTTCTTCTTTGAGTTCCTGCTTAAGTTTCTGCCATGTCTTCTCTCACTGATAAATTGTGCTCTGAGAGTGTAAGCCAATTAATTAATTAATTAATTAATTAATTAATTAAAAATCTTTCCTTTCGAAGCTGCTTTTGGTCAGTGTTTCAACACAGCAGCAGGATGAAACCTGGACAGTCCTCCTATCTTCTTGTCTGGTTTTCAGATTGAGCTTCTACGAATGGGATAAAATGTGTAGTATTTGGATTTTGGAATCTTGCTTAGCATGGAGAACCAATGTAATTCCATTTCCCTTTGCAACTGCAAAATATACTGCTGTGTATATGTACTACATTGTAGCCATCCAGGTTGCTTCTATGACTTACCTGTTGGAATTGCTCTGTAAGAAATATGGCATGGCTGGTGTCTTTATTGTAGGTGGTCCTTGAGTCTTTTTCTAGATCTATCAAAAGAGAGTTCTGTTTTTTAATTGTTTTAAGGAACCACTTACTGATTTCCACAGCAGAGGAACTAATTTTTGCATTCTCGCCCACAGTGCATAAGGGTTCTTCCCTCTTTTCCTCACACTCTCACAAACATTTGTTGTTGTGATGGCCATTCTGACTAGAATTCTATTTTTGATGAAAGAAAGTAAGATAGATATGTGCAATCTGATTTAAAAATTTCAGACAGCTCCAAACTTACTTATTCCTTAATGATACATTTGTTAGCTATGGTGTGTTTATGGGCTCTTGACATCTTTGTTCACAGCTTCTTTGGGACAGACGAGTCAGGTGAGTTTGGCAGCCGCATAGTGACTTGGTACACTCTTAGTCATGTCTGTACTGAACGTGTGTCTCACCCATGTTGCTGCTGGCCTGAAGCAAAGCAATTAGACCCTCACCAGAATATGAGCCAACTACAGCTGACACTAGATTTTAAAAATTACATTACTTTCCCTTAAAAGAAACAATGTGTTCACTTATATTCTAGAAGACCTTCTTTCATCTCCTAGGAGATCACTAACAGTTTATGAACTGGCTGCTATGAACAGCACTGATCCTGTACGTTTAAAATACAACATGCACTAATGCAGTAGATAAAACGTTGACTTCCAGAGGCAGGCAGGTCTGAGAGTGAACTGTGGTTCAGCAAGTGGCCAGAAGGAAGGATGTGCCAAAAGTAGGCTTAGAATGACTAAAAAAAAGGGCAGGGGAGCATCCTGAATCTGATTTCAAACTCACACGCACACGTACACACAGACACACACACACACACACACACACACACACACACACACACACACACAGGAACTTGTTTGTATATTAGATACACACACAGGGTGGGGATAGGGAACAAGTATAGGATTTGATGCAGAGAAGGGACTGAGAGTCTGTGTATTTAGTAATTACATATTATAAACTCATCATCAATGTGACATAGCAGACAATGTATTGTATATATATATATGTATATATATACATATATATTTCTTATTTTAGAAGATGGAATTATTTTTAGTCAATATTTACATTCCTATTGCTCTCCTCTGCTTGTTTTAGCAGCCTTACAGATTATTAATGAATCAGGGAATTTCCTGAAGTCCTACCATATGTGAAATAGTTCTAGAATTGCATCAGCATGCTTTAGGTCATGGATAAATCCAGTTAATCCCGGCGTGACTCAGAGCTTGTGTATGAAGCTGCTGTCATTTGTGCAGCAGTCAGTTATTTGCCATAGTCTCAAGCCAGATGGCACAAAATGGACATGGAAGAGAAACCGCTGGTGTGAAGTTCGGTCATCCCTAACCTGAGATTTTACTTACCTTGCAGACAAGCTGTAGCCCGAATAGGCAAATAAAGAAGGAAGAACTTCACTGTGTCTTTTCTCAAAGCCCAATTTTCTAGACACTTGTGTAGCAGTTGAATCGTCAGGGCCTGCATAGCACCTCCCATAACAGCCAGATGGACACAGGAGTATCCTTAGATAGTGTGTGGAAGTGATGTGTTGCCTCTACTGCTGCAGACTCACTTCTCAAAGACGTGGGCACACTGTGTTCAGGCTCTTGTGTCACTCATAGAGGTATTCCACATGCCTTGACTGTACACACCATCACATATGTGCTGATGTTACTGAACCAATCAGCAGTTCTTTTTTTCCTGTGTTTTTTTTTCCCTATAATTGCCTCCTCTCGTATCCTATCCCCGTGATTTCCTCAGACCAATTTATCTTCCCCAAAGGACAAAGTTTCTAAATGGTCAACTTGATTGTGACGCTTGTTTAGAATCCTCCAAAGGCGGCTGCCTGCTGCCCCCAGAATGAGACTCAAACCCCTGGACACGACCTTGTCCATTTTTACTCTTTGGCAGTCCCCTGTCAGGTCTCTCAACAGAGAGCAGCAGCTCGGCCTTATGTTTTAACTATCCACTTCTGCTAAGACCATCCCTGTGCTTCTAATAAACTCTTCCTTCAGCCAAAATACATCCTCTCTCATCATCTTTCTACAAAGTTTTCTTTTTCCGAAGTCCTTCCCTAGATGCCTCCTTAAGTAAAGTCTCTTAGGGTACCAGCTCTTATCTCTCAATATGTAAATCCTGTAATGAAATGATTAGTATTCATATACAAACCTCCTTTAAAACTGTGATCTCCCTAAGGACATGCAGTGTTTTCTCTTTGACTTTCTAATTTCAAGGCCTGGATCAGACCTGGTGTAGAGCAGGTGTTCAAAAGGGAGCAAATAACAAGTGAACAGGTTCTGAACCTTAATCCCATGACTGCAGTTCTGGGAAATGCCCAAACAAAATGTAAAATATTTTCTCTGTAGAATACATAGCTTCCTACACCAGTTGTGCCTCACAGTGGATAGTTTGGACCCAGAATTTGAGTGGTTTCAGGGGCAAAGGAGTAGAGCTGACAATCAGTACTTCTCATCCGTCTGGGAGAGTTACTTACTGGGTCTAAAGCAGGGTCCAGTCTGACCTGGTTTATTGGTGGTATTATTTTACACCAGGAGGTACACAGACGTCACATGTAGGAACAAACCATAAATAGTCTGGATCACTTACGTGTGCTTTATATCAGAAAAAAAGTGGGATTGTATCCTTTGATAAGGGTCATAATAACAACAGCAGTGCAGTTTTCAGGCATGCCGAGGCACACTTTAAGCTGAATTGGGGTTTTCAGCGACTCTGTGAGTTTGAGTCACCGAAGGGGAAGGGTGAAGGGGTCAGGGCCTTAGGTCTTGGGCTAAGTGATGAAAGAAGGCTGGAGAAACAAGGGGTTTACACAAGGGCAGAAGCCAGTAGTGGAATGGTGGTACTCAACCTACCGGTGTGGTTATATAGCCAAGAGATGGACCTGGTATACTCTTTGGAGGATCTTGATCTTATAGACAATTATTTGAACTAGAGGTAACCCTGTCTTCAGAAGAGGAACATTTCCAGATGAAGAATGGGACTCACATTGCAGCCTGTTCTCTGTGGCTACAGTAATTATAAGGGACTCAGCTTTCTCCACTATGGGCAACATAAGACAGATCTTTCTTTGCATTTCCTCTTCTTTCAAAGGATTAGAAAAAGAGTAGCAAGTATCAGACCAGTTATTTTTTTAGACAGTATCAGGAAAGATCTACAGAAAGTTTCTTATTTTATGTTTAATTTTTTGTTTTAATTTAAATTTATTTTACAACTGACATAAAAACTGCATGTGCTTATGAGTGAGTTATCATTTAAAATGTAAATTTTCAAATTCTCCTGCTTTTCTTTACCTCTCAAAATAAAAGCCCTTCTTTTCCTGATGTGAACACTGTATCTAGTGGACCAGCTACATTTCTCCTCTAACCACCACAAGGAAACCTTCCGGGTGGGACAAACTATAGAAGAGACTTGCTCCCCAGGATGACTACTTAGAGATTACAGATAAGGAAATGAAAATGATGTCATTTGCAAGAAGATATTTGAGCTTCTCTGGAAAATGTCTCCTGTCTTGTAGGTGAGTTACTTTCCAGCTGTTTACCACCATTTAATCAAATCAACATCTGCCCACCAAAGGCAGGAGGAAGTCGCCTCGACTGCCTCAGTTCTCATTTCTCTTCCTCATGGTGAGTAGTAAGTTATGTTTTCTAAACTGCATTTATTATTGAGACCTTGAGCTACTTGTCCTTTTCAGATGAGACTGAAGTTAACCAAAGTTTCTGGCCAATATTAAGAAGAGTCTTGTTCCCTGGAGTCAAATATACCTTAAAATAAAGAAAGCTTCCCTTCGCAGGGTTCTCCTTTGACTTGTCATCCTGGCTGTCAGCAGAGATTTCCAGAGGAAAAGCAGGAGAGAAGCAACCATTTTCCAAAGGTAAGGAAGGATGGGAAGCCCTCACAGGTCTCAAATGAAACACAAAACAACAGGGTTAGTTTTATAGCCAGCTTGGTCTTTACACCTGGCAAAGTATAAATAGGTCATGTATACTTTGACCATAAATAGTTGAAGTATAAAGAAGGTCATGAAGTGAGATGCCAGTCACCGTGATGTCCCTTTATCCATGGAGGAGAGGTTGCCCAACCTCCTGCAGATGCCCAGAACCACAGATAGTACCAAACCATTCACATGTGTGTATACATGTGTGTATGCATGTGTGTACACATGTGGTGCATAGATAGTTTCAACCATACATATATGTGAATGTGTATGTATGTGTGTATGCATGTGTTTCGTCATGTGTGCACACAAACACACTTATAAAATACAAATGTGCCACAAACTGAGATTCCATTAATTAGGACATGGATAAGTTTTAGCTATGCATACAAGTCATACACAGGGTAAAGGCTCTAGATGAGTCATAGCCAGAGATTATTAACAGTAACCTCACAGATCCTGGTGATCTTGGTGCAATGTTGTTCTCTTTTCTCATTCAAACAACAGCTTCCACCTTTCACTCTAAGGGAGCATTTCACTGTTTTTCCTCGGCACATCAGACTCACCAGCGTCTCTGCTCCTGCAGTTTAGCAGTATTATTAAGTAAAATGGAGGATATTTGAATTCAAGCCTTGTGATCCTGTGATAGCTTATCTGTAATCAAAACAGCTACTAACAGTCCAATAGGTGGGCATCCTGTAAGACAAAGAAACCCTTCATATTCTGGGTGGGACAGAACAGGACAGCACAAGATTTTTTATCACGTTGTCCGGAACGGCATGCAATATGAAATTCCTGCTTATTTCTAGAATTTTCCATTTGATGTTGGCAGATTGTGGTTTTCTACAAATAACTGAAACTACAAAAAGTGAAAAAAGGGGATGACTACTATATGTTGGAATATTTAAATTTTAACAGTGAAAGGCTAAAACAAACCTAGTGCTCAGTAGCCAGTACCCACACCAAAGGTAAAAAAATGTAATTACGTATGGTACTGTTGTTAAGGGGATGTAAGGATGCATCCCTGGACTACCTCTATCAGAATTATTTGGAAAGGTTTTCAACAGTGTCCACTGCTGAATCAGAATCTTTGAGGATAAAGCACAGAGTCACACTTTCACTGACTACCCAAATGGGTCCTATGAATATTCTTGTTCCAAAACTCCTTAGAAGGGAACATTGTCCTCTAGGGATAGCATGTCTGTTGCCTTGACCTATCAGCAGACATGGTTACCTTCAAGAGACCTACCTATACAAGACTGGACCTATCAACATTTCACTCAAAAATGTGGAGGAGCTCAGGCCTCACCCTTCCCTGGGGATTCATCAGTAGCAGGGAGAAAGGTAAGTTTCTTCCTGTAGAGGTGTAGCCACCCAAAAGCTTCCCATGCTCTTGTGAATAACCCTTCATACATCCTTTAAGACACCAGTTAAAATCACTGTTTCACCAAGATAAACTTCAGTAGAATCATTTCTCTGACCCTGTCCTTATCCCCTCTGAAGATGAGTAGATGCTTGTTCATGGCTTTTTATACAATGCTCAACCAACACGCCGATTCACACATCCTAGAGTATTGCATATTTAACTTGGAAAAGAGCTACAGCCATTTGCTTCTGATGGAGATATTTTATAATACTGAGGTACGAAGCCCTGAGTGTATATTTATTAGGTATCAAGTTTCTATGAAGCCCAAATTATTCAAAGAATTCATTTGTTTTTGATACATTTGAATTAAAATATAATCATGTAACTTCCCCCTCACCCTTTCCTCCCTCCAACTCCTCCCATGTCCATGGTTCTCAAATTCATCACCCCTCTTTTTATATTATTCATGTATATGCACAAATATATAAATAAAACTTGTTGAGTCCATTTTTGTTCCCTGCAACATATATGATGTATATGTTGTAAATGATGACCACTTTATAATGGGTAACTGATTAGGAGGCTCATCCCTGGGAGGGGTACTGCCCAGGTGGTCTAGAATCATCTAACTAAAGGGAGTCACCAGTTCAGTCACTATATTAATATGAAGGGAAAGGTATATTTGTTTATTAGGTACCAGGAAAAAAATGCTACTTCATTTAGAAGGAGAAAGAGGAAAACAAGGAAGATGACAGGGTGAAGGAGGGGGAAGATTAGAGGAAGGAGGGAGAAGAGGAAGCAGAAGTAGCAGCAGCCACCTTCAATGACTAGGGAGTGTGGAAGATTGATTGCATGTTTAGCATGTAGAAGAGGCACTGGAGTTCAAGAGTAAGCAACTTTAAAAAATAAACAAATACACAACAACAAGTGCAAACAGTATGTTGGGTTTTTCTCCCCACAATAATTCTACCATTCTAGAATGGTATGATATCTAGTAAGACATTTTCACCCTTACTACACAATACTGAAAAAAATAAATTTAAAAATAATACAATAATGATGGCAAAAATCAAATAACAAAACCATATAATGAGCTTAGTTAGAACCAAGATTACTGTAGTAATGGCCAGAAAACTTGCTGTGGACAGTCAGAGTGGAATGGAGTCCATGCCTGGTCCTGGGAGTGTGGGCTCTACAGGGCAGTGTAGAAGTCTTTTCCTCAGGCACATGCACAATACACCAAAGTTGAGCTCTAAAGCAGCAGGCAAGAATGGCTGGCATTATTGTGCATGTCTCAAAATTGAATAATGCTCTCAGGAAACACATAGGTACTGGATTTACCAGTTTAAGAAGTAGTTTCCTATTAGCTTGTTCTGGTCACTGTGAACTGAAGTAAATCTGAATTCACCTCCTTGGTTTTGGGTGGAACAAAAATTAATTTCATTTTTTACAAATTGTGGGCATCTTTTATATTATTTGAGCTTATTTAATTATTGTGTCAAGAGTGGTGGGCTGGGAAGAGAAGGGGTTGTCCAAGAGGGTATGGAGAGGGGGTGTGGAGAAGATACATTGTATTCTCATTGAAATTACCAATAAATAAATAAATGTTGAAAACTAAAATAAGAGCCAAGCATAGTGATGTACACCTTTAATCCCAGTACTTGGAGGGCTCAGGCAGGGGGATCTCTGTGAGTCCAAGGCTACCCTGGTCTATAAGGACAATCAGGCCTACACACAGAGAAACCCTGCCTTGAAAAAACAAAATCAAAAAAAGAAAAAAAGAAAGAAAAAACTAATGTAAAATAGACTATATTTTCTCATGTTTAGGAAGTATTTTTTACATTTTGGACTCACCCCAATTTCAATATATTAACATATAAAATCAACTTTAGATAGAGAAGTGTGGCTTTCAAGCACCATACTTCACAAGAAACCATACATGGTATATAAAAGTCAGAAAGTCTTTTAATTGAAGTTTTATATTCTAATAGATATATTCTGGATTTGTGGAGTAGTAATTACGTAGGATTTATTCAATTTCTCCTTTTGGTGTTTACTGGTATTTGATTATCTGTACTGACCGTCATTCTCTTTTCTCTAAAGATAAAATTCTAGACTCTGTCTAGTCTATGAACCATGTTTCTTTGAAGTGTGATCTGTTTTAATGCTCCCCTCTTTAAGATAGCCAGGCTCTCAGACAGCCTTAATGAGGTCTGGATGTGATCTGCTTGGTGTAGAGAAACTAATATCTTTGCTTCTTGACTGGATTAGGGAAAAGAACTTGTGGATAAGATCCCTTCACTAAAGAAAAGAAGACATGGTGATATTGCTTTCTGTAACCCTCTTCTCTCTCACAGATAGAACACTTCATGTTTTGTGGCCACTTTATAGAAGAGTCACAGAAACAATCTTTCTCAGTATTGCACAGAAGTGCAAGCAATTAACCACTTACGAAGTCAGATCAACTCATCTGCTCAACAGGAATGGGAAAATGAGGAGCTATAAGCCTCTTGTTACAGGGTGTAACCTTGAAGGCAGACAAGTGGATACTTCCAAAACAGCTATTCAGGAGAAAAACGTGGCTTGCACAACATGGTTTAGGCTCTGTCCCCACCAGAACCTCAGTCTTACCGGTTCTGAACTTAACACCCGTACCCTTCCTGTTTGGCTCTTCTTGTAAATGCCACATAGTCACACGATCTAGAAACTTGGACTTCTCTATTGCTCTGTACTCTTCATTGACTTTCAAATGTAACATACATTCTGATCTTAATTCTTAATTAGCTATGTATTCCACTCATTTCTTCCAAGTACAAAAGTCATAACTCAATTAGAATGCTTACCCTTGCTGCTGGATGACCAGTTAGGTCTGAATTGCTTTTCATCTCTACAGACTTTATGTCTGCAAGTTCATCTTTAATATTATCAACAGAGCTTTTCTAAAATTACATATTTTATAGTTATGTTCCCAAAGGGAGAACCTAATGGCGTTTTCTTGTCACTCATCATGTATTAAACACCTAACTCATTAATATTTCCTGAAAGACTTTTACTGCCTTGCCCTTACTTTTTTCCTTCTTGGGCTACCAAACTACATACAATTATTAATCATGCTGTTTGCTCTGTCCCCACTAGTCCCAGCCCTGAACCTCCAACTAAGTAATCTTCTTCCAGAGCATGTGTTCTCAGCCTCACCTCAGATATAATCTTTGTCAGAGAATATAGTCTCATTTTCATTCTGATTTCTGCACTGATGTGTATCCTGTGGCTTGTAGTTTACAAAACAATCCTTGAACAGTTTAGAATGCTGTCTCTCTCTCATAATGGTATGATTTCTTGTGGTATGTTTGCCTTCCCCAGTAGAAGGCTGCAGCTAAAGGGTTCCTTTAAGGTGCGGAACCCAAGCAAGATAAATGCTCCCTCAGCGCTGGTCGAAATGAATTAGGTCTTGAACAAGTCGTGAGGCTTACCTAGAGGAATAGATTTCAGAATAAATTGCTTAGGGTGACAGTGGAGTTATCGTTCTTCATCAATAATTCTGGTGATAATTAGACTTCTAAATTTCAGAATGACTGTGAAGATTAAATAAAGCAAAATGGAACGTCTTTATATGAATTTGTCCTGAAACTTATGTTTTAAATTCTAGTACTTTCTGTTCCCATGGTTTCTCATAAAACTGTCTCTAGTTTGCAAATGTGTGATTATGGCATGTGTTTTGAGTCGATATTAAATTATAAGTCCAAATAAAGTGAAATTGAATCGGGGAAGCAGAGCAAATTTTATACTAATTTGTTTTTGTTGCTTCAGGATAACACTAGGAACCAGTTCTTTCCCTGTGTACATCGCCAGGCATACTAAAACACCCCCCACATGCACACACACAGGAAGACACACTCACACCTCACACACGTGCATGCACACACTTGTGCACACTGTCTCAGTAAATGTGCTGGAATCCTGAAAGGCAATCATGCCTTCTGTGAACATTTGCTTTGGGCAGTTAATCATTAGAAGGGTGGTTTGAATTCACTGTGCTAAGGAAAGGTGGCAGTGTATTGTCAGTAGAGGAAAGGCACAGAAACAAAACAGTATTGTGGAATTTGGGGTATATGGGTAAAGTTCAAGAGTTCCCTGTGGCTCATTTTGATCAAACCATGAAAACCAATATTGTGAGGATGTAAAAACTTCATTTGATGGAGATTCATTTGTACCTTCTGCCTGACAAGCTACGTAGAAGAGAGGAACGTAGAAGAGAGGAAAGGAGAGGAAGGGATGCCATCATTGTAAAAGAGACCACGTGTCCAACAAAGATCCTTTCATCTTTCCACAAAGGTAGAATCCAGTGTCATAGGTTAATAGAATCCCTCTGACAGGAACCCCAACATTTCTTGCTTAGGAACAAAGCCTGAGATTTCTAACCTCACAACAAATATACCAATTTACCAAAATTTCCAAAAATGGTTAATGGTAGTTAAGTGGTGACAAGGTGATGATAAAGACAGTCTTAAGAAAGGCATTCCTTGCTCTTGAAACTGAAAAACAGAGACCTGGCCTGGGATTCCAGTCACCCTTTACATTGCAGATAAGAGCACAGAGACGTTTGGGCTACTTTCCTGCCGATACATCCAAGGGCTGCAGGCCTGTCTGAGGATTTCAAAATTCGTCATCCAAGGGCTGCAGACCTGTATGAGGATTTCAAAATTCTGCCCAAAGGGTTGTAATTCCATAGCCTGTCCTTTCCTGTTCATGTCCTATTCTCTCCAGGTACAGTTGTCTTACATCTTGCAAACTGAGTGCACCAAAGTACAAAATCCCAGCAAATGAGAAAATACTTCTAGACTTTGGATTTTCTACCTTATCAGGAGCAGGTTCTGCTGGGCTTTGAAGAAGAAGTTAGCTTTTGGCACAGTGGGGTAGTCATGTTCTACCTTCAGTAGCTTGAAACATTTAAGTCTTCTAATAAACCCTAAGTGTGTGATCTAGGTTCTGTGCTAAGGTCACTGTGGCGAACACTTCAGCTTTTTCCTAAGCATGCCTCTTCCCTTTGAGAAACACAATGGTGACAGGTGATGCAGAGCAAGACCCTGGTTCTGGGAAGGCTTCTGTTGCTTTTGATGAGGTTTCTGATTTGGGATTGAATTAAGTAGTTCTCCCAAGAGACAGGAAGACAGTTACTAATTCCAGGATTGGGATGTACCCAGGAAGAAGTTGGGATGTCACAGCCTGTAAGTTCTTTCTTTATGTGACACTGGTTGCCCAGCTTAAATCTTTCAGGAATTTAAGCTTTATTTCACTTACTCACAGAGGTATGGAATATAGGAGGAGACCACTAAAAAAAAAAAAAGTAGAAATCCCTAGTTCATTCAGCGGCAGGTCTAATCAGATTCTACCTACTGTTGTGTTCTGCAATTCATAAACCTGTACTTTAAGCCACCACGTCAAAACACTTCTTTGTAGGTGATCAACGGACTACACTCTGAGGGTGACTGCATAAGATCACCAAAGGAAAGAGGTCTCTGAGATGAAGACTGAGATCTTCTACCAGGGAAGCAGGGTCACCCAAAGAAGGAAATGTTAGAGAATGAAATGAAGACACTGAATTTATCTTGCAGCTTAATTGTTACACATTTCTGTTCTTTCATTTCAATAAATTAAACAGCAGAAGCTGATTTTTTTTTCCATTTCTGATGACCTGAAGTCAGATACTCAGGTTTAGGTCTGGCTGTTTCCTTCTAAGGTCATGAAGGAAATTGATTCCAAGCCTTTCTCCTACTTTGTGGAGGACTCAGGATATCCCTTGGGTTGCAAGTAGAATTCTTTCAGTGTCTTCACATCGTTCTGCATCTGAATGACCATCTGTCCCATTTTTTTCCTTTGTAGAAGAGTGCTACCAATTACATAGCATTAGTGCTATTCAGTGACCTCATCTTAATATGATCAACCAAAAAGATTTCATTCCTAAATTAGGTCCCTTTCATAGGTCCAGGGAGTTAGAATTCAACATCATGTTGGAAAACACAACATTAAAACCACCAATAGTACGGGACTTTCATTCCCCTTTACAGAGTAACAAGTGGTAAAGGGATGAACGAAACAGTACTTAAACAGAAAAAATATAATCCGAGTCCTCCATTAAATACCCCATCCTGTCTTTAAATCCCTAGTCACTAAATAAGCTGGTACACTTACAAGGAAAAACAGATTCATTGAAGGTAGAGGTTGACTTTAAATTCCTCAGCAGAGAGTGTGCTTATTATAGTCACTAAAGAGATTTCAATTTGCTGTTCTTTGATCTAAAGAGGGGAGCTAGGCATTGAGGAAACAAAAGGTGAGATATGGATGGAATTAATATTCTTTTTTTTTATATATAAAGACATTGCCTAGAGATTAAGAATCCAAAGGTGAACCAATTTCAATTTCACCTTTGTACTGAAAGGGTTGGAGAGACGATAGGCTATGTAATTGAAAGGCTCAGGGAAGCCTAGAGATAAGGGCCTGTGCTAGAAATATATTGAGAATTCCAAGGCAGTGACAGTAGAATACTCAGTCAAATATAAAGCCATTGCAAACACAGGAGGCTCCATGAGAGCTTCTATGCCTCTGGCCCATGAAGCCAACCCTGCTTCGCTGCTTAATAACTGTGAGATTCACCCATACTGTGGCCAGAGTCAGTAGTTCACTTGGCTTTATTGCTAAGCAGAATTTACTGTAATAATATACCACAGCTTATTTACTCCTTCACTGTTGGAACGCATATGGTTCTGTTTCTAGTTTGGGGATATTATGAAAAAAAGCTACTATCTGTATTTGTGCATAAACACTTTTATCCATCTATGCTTACAGTTCACATGGGGTAAATATTGGAGTAAAATTACTCAATGAACTGTATGATTTAACCTTCTAAGAAATAATGGTAGCATATATTTTTTTTTTTTTACTTTATTTGGGATGTACAAAGGATATAACTGTTTATGTGCCTGATAATGCAGTCTTTTCAATGTTAGCCTTTAGCTGGATGAGCACAGGATGGCTCATTGTGGGCCAGAATTACAATCTCTGAGGACTCACTTGTTGAGGACTTTTTTCATTACTTCACTCCCTATAATGAATGGTCATGGTCTATCATTCTGAAGCATTTTTCTCCAATTTTTAAATATAAACATCAGAGCCTGTAAAGCTAGCTCCAGCACTTAACAGCATTTACTACTTTTGCTTCTGCAAGAATTGGTTACCTTCATGGCAGCTCCCAACCACCTATAATTCCAGTTCCAGGAGATATCATACCTTCCTCTTGTCACCACAGGCACCAGGCACAAACGCAGTGCACATACACACATGCAGGAAAGCAATCATACCCATAAAATAAAAATAAACAAGCATGACATAGACTAGAAACTCTGGGATCACAGGAAAACTCCCCAGAAGCACGGAGCTCACTTTCCCTACTTTCTGCGATCTCCCCACACAGAACGAGATCATTCTGGCATCTCCATAGCAACTGATAAATCATCTTTTCATGTGACCACGGACCAAATCCATGATTCACATTGGTACATTCTTTCTTTTGTGAGTTTTTCTATGTGTACACCATGAATTGGCTGCTCTAGTATGAGATGAAACAGTTTTTTCTACCTTAAGAATCCCAGGTGCTTCGCCTGCTCGCCTTCTGTTCCTCTAAGACTCCTGGGGACCATCGTTCTTTTCCTGCCTCCACTCTTCTCATCTTGTCTGAGAACACCGCGTAGCTGTGATGGCACAGTGTAAAGCCATTTTGGAATGATTTCTTTCACGTAACAGTACCTACCTTTACATTTCCATCTTGCCTCCCGTGGCCTGATGGCTTGTTCTTTTTACTAAGTGTGTATTATTCCTCTTTCTGGATGCTCCAAAGTGTGTTTATCAGTTCCTCTGTTGAAAAACGTCTCAGTTGTTTCCATACTTTGGTGATTATGGACACAGCTGTTGCAAGCACCCATGGGCAGGCTTTTGTATGAACATAAGTTTTGGCTCATTTGCTTTCCACTCACTTTTTAAAAAATAGGGCATTTATCTTCTTTTTCTTCAGTTTTGCTTGAAGAGAAATCTAGTTTCAATATAAGGTTTCTTATTTTGTTTAATATTAGTAAGAAAAACTGATTCCCAAAGGAAGCTGGAATGAATAATTCAAACTGCAAAAAGTTGGTCTACGATATTATCATAATATGTCAGAAAACAACTAATCAATTAATGGTGACAACTATGTAATGTATATGCAGTGTAGTCCCAGGATCCCTTCAAGCTTCTACTGAAATTATATTGTCTTTTCATTCTGGAGATACTGAAGTTTAATTTCTACTTAGTGAACTTTTCAGGTTCCAAAAGGAATAAGACAAGTTAAAGAGCTTACATTTATATCCTAACAAATCATGCATACAGAATAGAAATGGAACACTAAAAGCAGAGACTGTCTTTGACATGTTTGAAAAAGACATTGGTATGTCCTTTCTTAGTTTTGGAAGCTGCAGGCCCTGCACTTCCTATATAAGCAGATATATTTATCCCTCTCAGGTCTCTGAGGTGGTTGAAGAATAGACAGCTAGAGTCTCATAGTTAAATTTTGAGTTGTTTAGGAATCAAGAGGGTGTTATAGATCTAAGAAGATACTCTTAAAAGTGTGTTGCAAGTTAGTATGAATGTTGAGTCAGATATAGACCTTTAAACTCATGGAGATGGTTAGATAGTAGAATGTTAAAGTCAGGGGCCAAATATGTATAAACTGGACATTGGGAAGGTATACTGGGCTATTTAACTCTCATAAATGTGGCATATTTATATCTGTTGTTCTGTATAATACTTACTGTTATAAGAGAAGGAACCATCTGTTGGACTGAAAGGGGAAACTTCTGGGGGGAAGAGGGTGGAGGGGCGGGATAGGGAGGGGTTTGTGACTGAGATGTAACTTGAAGAAAAAAAAATAAAGTATTTTAATAAAAAAAATAAATAAAAAAAATTAAAAAAGACCTGATGGGGCCAACTTCCCCTGTACACCAGGTTGTTGATAAATCACTTACCTGAAACTGCATAGACAATATTGTAAACTATGTATACTAGTATGAATATGCAAAGAATGCTTTTGCATAAGAAAGGATCTCAAGCCAATGTACACTCAAGGTAGTTCACATAGTAATTCCAGCACTCACAAGACCAAGGCAAGAGGAACATGAGTTCAAAGCCACCCTTACCTATGCAATAAAACCCTGACTTAGAATTGCACATACAAGTAATCTATCTACAACCAAGAGGTATAAAATCATGACCATCTCATAAACTCACAAATCTAAGGGTCAGTGCTTTGGATATAGCTAAGTAGGGTAGTTCTCCTGACCTTAGCTCTGCTCAGTCCTACCTGTCCTCAGCTGCTACTTCAGTATGGCCTGGGGAGGTTTCAGTTAGAATGGATTGTCCCTATTCCTCTGGGTCTCATGCTCCATTGGAATTCATGGAGCTTGTTCTCTTGGACTCCATGTTCCTGTGGAAGAGAAAGTAGATGAGGACAAGGGCCTGTCTGGCCTTACCATTTACATATCATAATTCACACTGCTTTCTGTGAAATCAGGTCCCAAGCTCAGCTCAAATGTAAGGAGACCGAAGGGAATCTTTTCCTTTTATCATACTGCAATAGATGTAGATTAAGAGGAAGTAAGCATGACAGTATTTGTATATATCTGTAATATGTGGGAATTTAGCGAGAGGGAAGTGTCAGAGAGGGTCCTGGTCAGCCAAATCTTTGACCTAGAACTAGGAGAGCTGGAGGCAGCTTTTTATTGCTATGTGTGGAGGCATTTTGGTATTTCTATGAAAGTATCTATATAAGCAGGTATATCCTAAACAGGGTATCTGAAAACAGTATAATTTTTTGTTTTAAGACACAGAAAGACAGCTGGAATGGCAACAGATCTCTGCAATCCCAGCATTCTGAAGACTGGGGCAGGAAGGCTGAAGGTTTAGGGTCAGCCTAGACAAAAAAAGAAAACATATAAAATAAGAATAAGTATAACACAGAAAGACAAATAGCACAAGGTTTTCCTTATATTTGGAATATAATGATCCTGGCCTAGTGGGGTGAGATATAATGGTGAATCACAGAGGATGAGGGGAAGTGGTTGAGATGAAGAATGAGAATAATCAGTTCAAGAGCTTTACCATACAGCTGTGAATATAGCTAGCACCCACTGAGCTGTAATTTCTTTGCAGAAATGGATCATCAGAGTAGGGAAACTATGAGATTCTAACCTTTAAGTGTTAGTACCTTGTCTTTATTCATAGCCCCTCACTCAGCGTGTTTCTATGTGTATGCATATAGTAGTAGCTTAGTAATAACTGACCAATGTAGATAAACCAGGCCCACTTTCCCAGTAGAACAGTATTATCATATTCTTTTATTCTTAGCCAGACTTTAACTGAAAACCAGTAGATCAAGATAAGCCTGTATTTGATCTCAAATTATAGTGAGAAAAATCAACATGGTGGTGACATGGAAACAGGCACATCAATCAGTGTAATAGAGAAGAATATAACTTCATAAAATGAGAGCTACCTTATCTTTCACAAAGATACCTAAAATACACATTGAAGAAAGGGCAGCACCTTTAACAAATGGTGATAGGGCAATTGGGTTTATGCAGAAAATTTAAACTAGATCCTTACATCTCACATTGCACAAAATTCAGCTCCAAATGGATCAAAGACTTAACAGAAGACTCCATATCCTGAAAGTGTTAGAGGAAACAAATGGGAATACAATTCAACCCACAGGTACAGGTAAGAAAGTTCTAAACACAATCAGGTCTTCAGGAAGTAAGACCAGGAAGTGGAAAATAGGAAAGGCTTCTGTACAGCCAAGGAAGCTGTCAATCAAGTAAAGCGGTATCCACAGAATGGGAGAAATTCTTTGTCAACTATACATTTGATACAGGATTGGTGTCTAGAATATATAAGGTACTCAAAAACAAGCAAACAAACAAACAAAAAAAAAAAACCCAAGAAAACAAAAACTAAGCCCCAAGAAATGAGCCAATTGAAAGGCGGGCTTTGAAACTGAAATGCAAACAGCTAATCAACAGTTAAAGAATATTCAAGATCCTGACCCACCAGAGGAAGGTAGATTAAAACCATTTTAAGATCCCCTCTCACCTTTCTCAGAGTGGCTATAACCAGGAATGCAAATGAAAACAAATGCACCTATACAGGAGAACAAAAGAGAAGCCTTCCAGACTGATGGGGGAGTATAAACTAATGCCACCACTCTAGAAATCATCTTGGCTGTTTCTAAAACAAAAACAAAACAAAAAGCTGGAACTAAATCTACCATATGAGTCAGCTATACCACCCCTGGGCATGTACCCAAAGGACGTCATGCCCTACTGGAGATACTCACACATCCATGTTTACTACTGCGCTGCTTACAATAGCTAGGGAATGGAATCAGCCTAGCTGCCCATCACCAGGTGACTGGATAATTAAAATGGAGTGCATATAGAGTATTACTCAGCTGCAAGAAAAGTGAAATTTACAGGAAGATGGATGGAACTGGAAAAAAAAATCTGAATGAGGTTACCCAGACCTCCCTCCAAAAAAAAAAAGGAAACCCAAGAAACCCCACATGTTCATGTTTTGTCTGATAGGACGGTCCTAGATTCTGTTGTTTTGTTTCGTGTGTTTAGCATGGAGGACATATACAAGCAGGGGAACGAGAAATTGGCTAATGATGATGGTCCACTTAGTGGGAGGGGGGGATCAAGGTGAAATGAAAGGAGAGGAACTAATACTTAGGGCATAAGGGTTCAAGTAGGAGGTGGAATGATGAGGATAGGAAAATGAGGAGCCAAGGTTTAACCAAAATAAAGTACACATGAAGAAGCTCTTTAGGAACTCATGACCTTGCAATTCAAATAAAAGGTATATAATAGTAAAACATATGTATGATGATTAGTTTGTTATCAACTTGACACAAACTAGAGTCATTGGAAAGAGAAAATTTCAACTGACAGATTAGCCACATTAGACAGATTAACCTATGGATATGCCTGTAAGACCCTGTTTTGATTAATGATTCTATGAGAACAAGTTCATCCCCTAGGTGGTATCTTTGTTAGGGTTCCTATTGCTTTGCCAAAATACCATGACCAAAAAGAACATGGGGGAGGGAAGGGTGTATTGGGCTTACACTTCCATATTGTAGTCCCATTAGTGAGGAACCAAAGGCAGGCAGGGACTCAAACAGGGCAGGAACCTGGAGGCAGGAGCTGATTGATGCAGAGGCAGTGGAGGGTGCTGCTTACTGGCTTGCTCCCCACTGGCTTGCTCCCCATAACTTGCTCATTTTTGTATTTATCCAAATGACTTGAAAATGGGTATCCACCAAAAGCCTTCATGTGGCTGTTTATAACAGTTTTAGTCATAGTTACCAATATGTGGACACAATGAGAATATCCTTCAGTCGGTGAACAGATAGTAGAGTATTGTTCATAACAAAGAGGTAAGCACTTATGATTCTGTGAAGCAAAAGACATCAAAGGCTGCGCATTCTAGAAAATCATTCTAGAAAAACACAACTATAGGGATGTCAAGAAGGTCACTGATTGCAGTGTTCTAATTACTTTTTTTTGTGGTTATGATCAATATCAGACAAGGAGCAACTTGGAGTGGAGAGTTGCATTTGGCTTCCAGTTTGAGAATACACTGTATTCGAGGGATGCTTGGAGCTGAAGCAGGTCCTGGGTGTGGTGGCAGGAATGTGAGGCTTCTAGCTCACATCTAGAAAGATTGGGAAACAGAGAAAGGAATTTTGCTCTAGAAGACTGCTTGCTTTCTCCCTTTTGCTTAGTCCAGAACCACAGCCTGTGAAATGGTGCCATAAACATTCAGTGTGGGTCATATTCCCACAGTTAACCCTCTCTGGAAACACCCTTAGAGACACACCCAAAGGTATGTCTGAGTCATACCCTAAATATTACTTAATCCAAACAAGTTGTTCTTGAAGATAAAGCATCACACAGAAGTGATGGGTGCTCACTAGCAGGTGGAGTAAGGGGAGTCAGGGCAGTGAAAGTATTCTGTGTGGTATTGCAATGGTGGGTTTATGGCAACATACATAAATCCTGTTGAATGCACCCCAATGGAAATGGTGTACTTAAGCTAGTAATAATTGGTAGCAATATTAATTTATCAATTAGGGCAAATGCTCCTCACTAATGCAAGATCTGTATAGTATAGAAACCAGGAAAGGGTGGTGGGTTGAGATTGCAAGTGCAATCTCTGTACTTCCTAATTTTTGTGTGAAATAAAAGCTATCAGAAGTTTATTTTTGACGGAAAATGGATGGAACCAGAAAAGAGTCATCCTGAGTTAGTTTACGCAGACCCAGAAAGACACACATGGAATGTACTCACTCATAAGTGGATATTAGCTCTTAAATACACGATAACCATGTGACAATCCACAGACCCAAAGAAACTAAGTAGCAAAGAGAGTTCAAGGGATGATGCTTAAATCCCTCCAAGAGGAGGAAAAATAAAATAGACATTGGAAGTGGATGGAGAGAGGGAACTGGACAGAAATTTAACATAATTGTCATCTGAGAGGCTTTATCCAGCAGATAATGGAAACAGATGCAGAGAGCCACAGCCAAACATTAGGCAGAACTCAGAGGGACTTGTGGAAGGGGAAAGTCTGAGAGAGCTGGAGGAGTCAAGGACACCACAAGATAACCTACATAGACAATTAACTCAGACCCACGGGCACTCATAGAGAATGAACAACCAACCAAAGAACTTGCATGGACTGATCCTAGGCCCACTACACATATGAAGCTGATGGGCTGCCTGGTCCTCAAGTGGATGCACTAACAATTGGAGCAGGGATTATCTCTGACTTGGACTCTGTTGCCTCTCTCTTGGTTCCCATTTTCCTAGCAGACCTGGCCTGTCTTGCCTCAGTGGAAGAGGAGGCACTTAGTCCTGATGCGATTTGATATGACAGAGAGGGTTAGTACCAGGCAAGGCTGGGGGTATGCGGGAAGTGGGTGGGAGGGTGGGGCTGGGGGGAGGGGAGAGAGGGAGGCTGCAATTGAGATATAAAATAAACAAATAAGTTAATGAAAAATAAGAGCAACTTCATACCTCAAGCTTTCTTTGTCAGAATCAATTGTTGGTGTGGAGACACCTGATTATGTCATTGTCCCTCAGGCTTTAGCACATAGTTGAAAAGACATGGCCATCATGCTAAGCAACAGCCTGAGAGAGCTCACATGGTCCTGCACACTGACCTGGGAAGAGTGTGAGATGCTGTAACCCCAAAGAGAAGAAAGCATCCTTGAGTTGAGAACTTGAATTTAACCCTTCACTTACCCTTCTTTGGAAGGAGGGGGTTAAGAGCTTAGCTGGTTGAGTGACATTAGTGAAGACAAGAAGAATGATGGGGGAGGGGGAAAGCACAGAAGCCGATGAGATCCCTTAAGAAGTGACATTTCACAGGGAGCTTCCTGGAGTTCGCAGTGTCTTTGGAAATGAGAATCTTTCCACTATGGTTCTGAGCCTGACAACCTCGTTCAAAGACTGCTCTCAGTTTGTTTGTAAGTAGAGTCTCCAGATGAAGGAAGAAACTTGCCCCCAAAACATTAAGAGTCAATACTGTGGGAATGTCAACCTTATTTTTTAATTTGATAAGTACCCCATGTTGGAATCTCCAGTGAGTGAAGGAATCACTGTGTGAACTTGAATGGGGGGGGGGTGGTACCACTCAGAATGCTTCACGTTCAAGTTCAAAGGTGAAGCTGCTGTGTAAGGACAGGGAAGATGGATTCTGAGTAAACACTTGAGTGAGACTCAGAGGTGCACTGTTTATCTGTTCTCTACAACAAAAAAAGCAATCACCAACAGGTCCTTTTTAATACTAGTCTAGACGAGGTTTTGCAATGTTGCAGGTTCTTAATTGCGTTAATTACTGCCTGAGAACAATTAAGCAGTCACTACCAAACATTTCTATTGGGTGAATCTAGTGTCCTATTAATAAACAGTCATGAAGTTATCTCTTTCTGGAAAAACCTCCCTGGCTGGTTCCATGCTATAGAATCTCAAGCTCAGTTTGTTCCCACAGGTTTAGGGTTTATGAAGCAACTGTGTCTGCCTGGGCCAGAAATGGTCCCTGGTCCTCTAAGAGCCAGAGGCAGGTTCTACAGCTGCCTACTGCTGGGACTGTATTCTTGTTACTAATTAAAGGTAGTAGCTGTGAATTCAGTGTGAGAGACAATAAACATTCATCTCTTATGCACAGGTGACCTGGATTTGCCTTCTGCAAATCCTGTTTCCCTCAGTCTGGCTACTTTGCAAATTGCATCTGTAAGTATCTTTTCTCAGGAGAAGCAATTTCTAATCTTTAGATCAAAGTCAAATCTTAAAGACACCTTTTTTTTTTTCCAATCGAAAATTTCATATTCTAAATTATCATTTTATCTACAACCCACCTACTCCTGTGTTCCAGCTGGATCTGAATTTCTTTTTGTTTCTCTGTTCATTTGCCATGCTGGATTTAGTATTTCAGTATTTCAGGAGGGTTTCTTGCAAGTCATATTCTCTTTTATGCATCACATTATGCATCACAGGATGGTAAAGCTAGCTGTCAGTCAAAGTGCTATCTGTTCTCAGCACAGCTGAGTCAGTCCAGCCCTAAGAGGAAGCTTGAAGGAGGCTGTTAAATCTATTCATAGATGCGGCGATGTTCCAGCCACGGTGAGAGGTTGCAAATGACGCATGTATGCACTAGCAATGACATAGGACAGGGGGCTGCTGAGGAGGGAGAGCAGAAGTGGGGAGCAACACAGGATAAGAGAACCATAAGCAGGCTTCTTTGACTAGCAAGCCATCTAAACCATTTCTTTGCAAAGACACAATTACAAAGACTCGTGTGGACCACATCAGTAGAGATGGCTGTCCTGACACATGTCCCATGCCCTTTGAACTGTTATATGGAGTATACTCCTTGTATGCATGTTCACGCCCTACTGTATCTTCATCCTCAGAACACTTGCAGTATTACTAACAGATTGCCAATGTCTCATGAAAATGTGGAAGAGAAATGATGGGCCGGAGGGAAGATACAAAGGGGAAGACAGTTCTCTGTCCATTCTGCTTGGACAGAAAAACTAAATCCCTGGTTCTAGGTAAGAAGAGAAATAATATAGTCTGGGCCTGAAAGAGATTGTAGGAGACTAAACTTTACAGAATTGTTAAAGAATTGGGGGGGGTGGGAAAGGGGGATTCAGCATATTGCTGCTGGTAAACAGAAGGTTACCATGGAAATTTTAGGGCTCTTGTTACATAACACTAACTCATCCTGATTAGTGAATATGCATGAGCATATTCGTGGATCTCAAACGAATTCAAATTCTCTTTCTATTATTCCCACTTATCATCAAGCATTTATTGAGAGCCTACTGGGTGCTAGGTATTGCTGTTTATAAATACTAATAGTTCTTGTCATATTATGACTACAAGAGAGCTTGGAGGGTCTGGAGAAAGCTGTGGCTCACACACTTTATGGAAAGTGTTGTTTCTCCAAGATGAGAGCTGTTGTGTATCCCTCACTGAAATTCTATCCATCATGCCTGGAAAGACTTTCATGTGTAACAAAAGGTAATGGAACAGAAAGGCCTTAATCAAGTGTGGTTTTGGTGATGCCTCTCTCATGATGAAGGTACATTCAGGGAACCAAACATCCTCATTGGGGGATCAGATTAGATTTGATGTCCTCCAATGTTTCTTCCAAGTTCAAAAGTTACAATTTCATATGCTAAGGTTCTTTTTCTTATTATTTAACCATTTCATACATTTACACAACACATCTTAGTCTTGTTTTCCCCCCTTCATGTTCCTCACACTCCCCTGCAACCCTTCTTCTCAAGTCAACTTCTTGCATGTAATGTCTCATTTTGTGTGGATCTCACTGAGTTAATAAGAGTTGCTTGTTTAACGGTGGGTAGAAGATTAGTTCTAAAATTAATAATAATAATTTGAGGACCTCAGTGAACAGGAAATATGACAGTTTGGATTGTCACTGGCTCCTTCTGGTTCCAGCCTTGCCCTTGTCATGTTCTCTATGTAGAGCATCTATCTCCTCATTCCTCTTAAAGCTTATGCCATAAAGACCATGTGCAAGAGTGGGAAGGTGCCACGCAAAGAAGGGAGGTTCTCTGTCAGCACTGCCATTATCCTCTGTTGTTGTATAGAACAATGGTTTTGTTATGGCTTCCGCACATGTACAAGATGCATTTCAGTCTCATCTCCCTTTGTCTCCATCAAATATCCTCCCTCCTCCAAAGCAGGCCCCTTCTTTATCCTTTCTTTTAAGCTAGTTACAGCCTGAGAGAGAAAGTGTCATTTTGTCTTTCTAAGTCTAATTTGTTTTGCTTAATACAGTCAGGTTTTTTTTCTGAAAAATGTCATGATATTATTCTTCTTAAAAATGGATTAATATTCCATTGAGAGTATCAGACTTGAAGAAGAAAGGAGTCTAACCTTCAAAAAGATATATTTATTATTATTGTACATACATGCGTATGGTTTTTGCTTTTGGTTTTTTGGTTTTGGCTGTATGCAAGTTGTTGCACCACATGTGTGTCTGCTTGCCAAGTAGTCCAGAAAAAGGCATCAGGTCCCCTAGAACAAAAATTTCAGCTGGTTGTGAGGGGGGAACTGAATCCAAATTCTCTGTGGGAGTAGAAAGTGTTCTTAACTGATGAGCCATTTCCCAAATTCTTCTCTAACATTTTATGGTTTGAAAACAGTGTACTTCAATGAATTTCAAGATCCTCATCTACATAAGGTTACTTGATCTGATAAAGACTCAACAGGCTCAAAAATAAATTCTATCCAATTTTCTATTATGTTTATTGTAAAGCAAGTAAGATTTCTATATTCCTAAACTGTTGAAAAGTTAAAAAGGTGAATACTTTATGACTTGTTAAAATCATATTTTAACTGTCCGTTCACCAAACTTTCTATAAGTATGCACATATAATTAGCAGTGTATGATGAGGTGGTGTTTGGAATACATACTCTTGAGCCTTTTTATAGGAAACATGTGCCAACTCCTTGACTAAATGATCCAGTTAGTCATTGAACAGTATCTCCGTGTAATTTGAATAAGATTTTAATTCCATTTTTTTTAGTTTATTCTTACCTTTTGAAATAAGTACATGAGTGTTATACATGTCTGTGATATTACAATGACATTTTTTCATGCATTGCACATTATATACTGTGAAAATCGGGGTAAACATCGATCTCATCAAATACTATTTATTATATTTATTTTAGTTAACTTATATGCATTTAATAAGATTTATTTATAAATTTAGTGGGCTTTACTAGAAATAATTACATAAAGCAATCCTTTGGGGAGAGAGATGGCTCAGTAGTTTAGAGCACTTGCTATTGTTTTTGATGGACCCAGGTTCCATTCACAGCACCAGCTAGGCATTTCTCAACTATCTGCCACTACAGCCCCAGGGGATTCAAGTCTTTCTTTCGGCCTCTGTAGGTACTGCACACAAGGGGTGTACATAGACACATGCAGGTCAAATAGTCAATGATACAGAATAAGTACAAATGGATCTTCAAAAAGAAGTAAAAGCTTAATTTAAAAAATCTTTTCTATAATTAGGAAGCTAGTGCTGTAAAGAAATGCTTGCCAAAATCAAGCACCACTAATAGTTGACATTCATCTCATTTTTTTTAATACTTTTTTTTCTTCAAGTTACATCTCAGTCACAAACCCCTCCCTATTCCCCCTTCCTATCCCGCCCTTCCACCCTCTTCCCCCCAGCAGTTTCCCCTCTCAGTCCAACAGATGGTTCCTTCTCTTATAACAGTAAATACTATACAAAACAACAGATATAAATATGCCACATTTATGAGAGTTAAATGGCCCAGCATACCTTCCCAATGTTCAGTCCATACATATTTGGCCCCTGACTTTAACATTCTACTATCTAACCATCTCCATGAGTTTAAAGGTCTATATCTGATTCAACATTCACATCAACTTGCAACACAATTTTAAGAGTAACTTCTTAGATCTATAACGGCCTCTTGATTCCTAAACAACTCAAAATTTAACTATGAGACTCTAGCTATCTATTCTTCAACCACCTCAGAGACCTGACGGGGATAAATATATCTGCTTATATAGGAAGTGCAGGGCCTGCAGCCTCCAAAACCAAGAAATGACATACCCGTGACTGCCTGGACAGTTCCCATTTTCTCTCCCCAAGTAGAAGATAAGCATCATCTCATTTTTCAGATGCACACATTGAACCCTGGGCAAGAGAAGATGCCCTGCGATGTAAGCTGAATGGCTTCCAAAGTAACACACACTCCCTTGGCTCCCTCATTCCTCCCAATTATCCAACCCTAAATACCTTCCCTTCTGAAGAAAACTCCCCCAACATATCAGCATTTCAGATGATGAAAGTGTCTCTAAGTGCCCCATGAGAAAGAGAATCTTGCTAGAGAAAGTAAATGTCCTTATGGATGTGTTTCCAGAAGCTCTTCTCCTAGCTGAGCCTGTACCCCACAGCTCAGCTGCCACCATGGGAGCAGTTCTAGCAATGAGAGGTCCACAAGTAAATTTCCAGTGTGTGTTTGCTCTTGGTTTTCCAAGTCTGAAACATTAGCAGAGAGGAAAGTGTCTTCAGATAATAGAGCCCGTGTCTGTGTGCATAGCCTGGGTGATTTCCTCTCCACCCCAGCCAGTATGCATAATGCAGCTCTGTTTCAAATCATATGTACCACAGACAAGGAGTAAACCATCCCAGTCACGGGGTTGTTTGCTACAAATGCCCACTTTATCTTGATTGAGACATGTTCATAAAAATTCCATAGTTTGTTCATATCGACTTCTGAGCTCTCATGCTGATAGGGTCAGGATTTTGAGTGCCATATTTGCCAATGGTTCTGCCAGTATGAAGCCAGTATGGGGAATCTGATGTTCATTGTACATTAGCAATTGAACCCACTGGTGAGAGGTGTGAATCAGAGCTCCAGTACCATTGGGTCTTTTCACCCAAGGCTTCCTCAGACAATATCTGCTATGTAACTAGACAGAGACAACATAAG
Source organism: Lophiomys imhausi (assembly GCA_907164525.1). Taxonomy (NCBI): domain Eukaryota; kingdom Metazoa; phylum Chordata; class Mammalia; order Rodentia; family Muridae; genus Lophiomys; species Lophiomys imhausi. The sequence continues at coordinate 4,059,750 of CAJQZJ010032856.1, forward strand.
GTACTACTTACGCCTAGGAGCAGTGTGGAAATGGAACATGGAGAGAGAGCTGCCAGGCCTTGCCTGTCCCAGCGCCAAGTGATGAGCGTTTCAGTTACCCTTTCCTTCTTTGTCACAGCATGTAAAGCTACGTGGGTTGGAAAGCTCTAGGTCCTAACTGGCAATCTAGCCAGAACAAAATGTTGAGGGCATAGGGTATGATAATTTCAGTTCTTCACCCTGGGAGGCTCCCCAAGGCAGTGACCTAAAGACCAGACTCATAGAACTGTGCTTGAGGGAGCATAAGAACTCAGTGGGTTGAGTAAAGACTAGAGCCTATTAATAGCAACTCTAAGGACTGTATCAACTTTAAAGCTCTGCTTAATTCTGGCATGAGCAGTGCGTCTGTTCTAAATGAGAACCAAGGGCCAGGGAGCTGAAAGACATCTTTATCTAACCCACAAACACTTGCTATGTGCTGTGAACTGTGGGCAGAAACAAAGCAGGATGTATATGCAGGACTAGTAAGCCTTCCCAGGTGCCTCAGCTCATCACTGCCAGTTTCCATAGCCTTATCTTGGCCTGAGACCTGCTTGAGAGCATCAGTCCTTTCCCTCTGTCCTTCATGCCATTTCATCTGCTTGAAGCCCAAGCATGGATGCCTCACCATAGGTAGAGGTAGCTGTGAAAAAGCCCCATGGATGTGCTCATTTCCTAAAGTCTACTCAAATTCAAGGAGGGCTTCTGGGTACTCTTAGAAAACACCTAAGCGCATGACTGGCTAAAAAGTACTTAAACTTCATCTATGTTCCATTCCTCTGGGTCAGAAACAGACTCTGGATAATTTGTTCTAGGAGATACTCTGGTCAAAGAAATGATACCTTGCTGCATGGCTAATAAAATGCATCGTCTGTCAGCACCGAAGAGCCCTTTTCAGTCCCTAATTATTGTCATTAGGCACAACTGTAAGTGCTCTGGAATTTCATCTTGGGGTGGGGCTCTGTGAACTGCTCTTAACTTCCCCAAAGGGTTCTCTGAGAACAGGAAGCTTGCCCATGGAGATCAACACGTCACCGCTACCACTCCTTTGAGTGGAGTTATTTGGGATTGTTGTAGTGACAACTGGTTGGACAACAAAACTGTAAATTCTGTGGTTAGAAGAGCTGATAGTCTGGCTACATTTTTTTTTTTTTTTTTTTTTTTTTGCTAGATGATTTTCCCAACTGAGGTCACATAGTCCTCTTTCTAAAAGTTGCAAAGGGGATTCCCAAGTTTCTCCTAAGCTACCAAGCATCATTTACAGCCACAAAATAAAAACCCGTTGAAATGGAGTCTTCAACGTGATGCGGTATCTCTTCATTAGCAAAGTAACTCAAAGCTAAAGCAATTGACATTTCTAATGCCAACCCTCTGCTTCCAGCCCACATTTGTGACCACCCATGAGTGTACAGGGTCCTTGTCATATGGTTAAGTCTGTGGTAGTTGCCGTGGGAGTTTCAGAAAAATTACAAAGCAGTCTCCTTTTTAGAGGTATTTATAATCCAAAGATCAAGTGTCCTCTGGAGAGATAGGGCAAATAGTTCACAAACATCTGGCTTATGTCACACAAATTTGGCTTTCAACTCTTACTCTCCCACTTCCAGGCTGTTTGAATCAGAATCCCAAATTTCATCGCTTGATCTCACATTTCATCATCTGAAAACTGAGAATGTTGATAACTCTTTTGAGATGTAGTTATGAGTGGGAAAGACAAGGACACTCACTGAGCACATACAATATCAACAAAGACCATGATGATTAAATAATGTGAATGGATTGGAGAGCATAGTTATAAGGCATGTCATGTGTGTCTGATAGGCATTTGAAAAAGAGGGAACTCTTTAGGGCTAAAATAATAATAATAATAATAATAATAATAATAAATGTTTTAGACTACAGAAGGATATAAGCTAGTTTTAAAATTAAAAGTGAAATTCAGTTAAGGGAGGTTAAAATGTAGATATTCCAAGTAGGCATAGTAGCTATGCCTAATGGAAACATTCAGTCTGACTGTGACTTGCTGTAGTCATCTGCTAAAGAAATCTCATTTAAATATATTTCTTCACAAGTGAGTAATAGAATTCAAAAGCTCCTTTGTAGAGACATCCATTGGATAGGCATTCAGATTTAATTTCTCAGCAACCTTTGTTTTTGTTTTTGTTTTGTTTTGTTTTGTTAGTGTTTATTACTTCAGGTTACATCTCCATCACAGAGCCCTCTTTCCACCCCTCCCAGTTCTGCCCTCCCCCACACACACCTATCCCTTCCATTCCACTCCTCCAGAGTGGAGTGTCCCTACATACCAGTCCCCCGCCCCAGCTCAGCAGTCATATGAGGGCTAGGAGCCTCCTCATACACTGGGGAGCTATAAGGCAGCACCACTAGGGAAAAGTGTCTCATTAACAGGTAACAAAGTCTATGTTCCTGTTCCCTTTGGTGTGTTGGTTGTAGTATAGATATCCTGGACTATATGGCTAAAATCCGACTATAAGTGAGTAGATGCCATGTACATCTTTCTGAGTCTGGGTTAGCTCACTCAGGATGAGCTTCTCTAGTTCCATCCAATTGGCTGAAAATTGCATGATTTCATCAGCAACCTTTTCTAATTGTTTGGTTCTATTATACTTCCAGAGATAATGCCCTTGGATATTTCACGTGACACAATTTAAACTTGAAAGTTAGAGATGGAATTAACTTTATTAGTCCATTGACCAAAAATAAGAAGTCTATACTGGATTACTGGGTAAGACCCCACAGGATCACAGGGTTTTGAAGTATGGAAGGGGAGTGCAGGCAGAGAGAACCAGATAGATGGCAAATTAAGAAGGCTGACCTTGAAAGAAAATGAAGGGTCTTGAGACAATGAATGCAAGCAGCGTGTAGAACTTAAATAGACAATGCTTCAATCCATGAAGATGCCAATAACAACTTGGTTTCTATCCAAGGAGAGTGTACTGAACAAATGATTTATTGTAGAATTGTGAAATAATGCAGTTGAGTTGCTTTAATACATCTACCTTTGCTGTTTGGACACAGCAGTAGTAGATACTAATACAAAAACCTTTCATCAATGCAGACAGTCTGCACTTCTGTGTTTAAACTTTTGCTCTCATATTTAAACTCCAAGAGCTTTGTCATATGGCGAAGCATTTGTTTCTGTTCTTTAAGTTGAAAGTCAGATGATTAGGGTATCTTTAACTCTCCAGGAAGAAAATGACTCTCATCCTAGAATTCTACATAGGACTTCTTAATCAGGAAGATGAAAGAAGTGGAAAACAGACCAGTGCTTTGTGTCAGTTTCCGACTTTTCATCATGACTGGATTCCATCCTTCCTGTTTTGTTGTTTGTGTTTCATTTTGTACCATGTAAATAATCCTGCATCTAATGGCATCACATCATGAGGTATGCTTTTTCCACTGGCTCCCTGGTTGGTCGTGTAACTGATGTAGTGTCCTGTAGGCTTTCCCAACGGTTCAGCAAGCCACTAGTTTTAGGGGAGAAGTCTGAGCCAGGGTCTCGATATGTGGCCCTGGATGGTCTATTTTTTACTCTTGTAGTGAATACCAAATGGGCAACGACTTGATTCCATGTTTGAATACTGTTGGTGATTAGTGTTCTGGTCAGTACTCATCAGTTTCTGACTTTTGACTCAATCAATGATTACTGGTTGTGACTATACCTTCCTATTTGTGTTGTTAGGTGCATCCAGTACTAAGTTGTTTATTTCTAACTTCAACTTACTTGTTCTTATTTTACTCAATAATTTTACTATGTTGCCATATTTATTTTGCTGGTCAACTCTTTGAATGGGAATGGCATGCTTAATTTCCTGCTTGCTTTTGAAGTACAATGGCGTATCCTCTCCTGAACTAGTGTTATCTTTCCCCAAAGTAAAGTCACTTGCAAAATCTGAAGTTTCTCCCTCAGAAAAGACAGGGTGTTACTGAGCTCTCCTGAGCATGCATAAACTATCTTTTGGTTTTTTTTTTTTGTTTGTTTGCTTGTTTGTTTGTTTGTTGCTAAGGAAGTCAGCAGGATTGAGTTAAGTTTCAAATAATCACTTGGCCAAGAAAAGTCCCTGTCTCAGCAATGCCCTAGTCCTGACGAGCTCTTCAACTTCTGTGGCATCTTGTCCTCATCACCAGTTCTACCCCTGGTTTGTTTTTGTTAGAGTACTGGCGCTTAGCCTTCCTCATACTGTGGCCCTGGCCCTTTAATACAGTTTCTTGTGTTGAGGTGAACCCCAACCATAAAATTATTTTCGTTGTTACTTCATAACTGTAATTTTTCTACTTTTATTAATCATAATGTAAATATTAGATATGTAGGATATCTGATATGTGACCCCCAAAGGGATCACAAACCACAGGTTGAGGATGGCTTCTATTCTTACCACTTTGTAACCTCTCAGTGAACTTGGGAAGGCAAAAAAACATGCATCATTATAGTCATTAAGCTTAAGAAAAAGCTGCTTCACCTTCCAGTGTGAGTGAGGGTGCCACATATCACACTACAGTTGTTGAAGGTTTTTGTTTATTTGTTTGTTTGTTTGTTTGTTTGTTTAAACTGTTGAATACTTTTTAATTCACCACAGACCCAATGCTGGTAGTTATTAGATTTGCTGCAAGATCATGTCACTTGTTAATGACTCCCTCCCTGTATTGTGGTTCTGCATTCTACTTCTCCCCTCAGGGTGTCCAGGCACAGCTGCACACTAGGCTCAGAATGATGAAGCAGGAGTACAGAACAGGTGGGGTGTCTTCAGGATCCTTGTCCAGCTGGAATGCTGGGGTTGGGAGGAGAAAGCCTTCTCCAAGTATCTTAATGTTACAGCTCTTAGACATAGCCTGTGAAACAGCTCTCTTTGGTGATAATCAGTGAAAGAATTTTCTTAGATGATATTCCATGAAATAGCTCATGTGTTTATGAGGGATGAACTGGGGCTATATGACCCTTGGGGAATGGGAAGGGATTTCCATGATGGGTTTACATTATTGGTTGAGGCTTAAGGTATTGAAATACCTTATTTGCATGAAGTGGCATTCCAGGTGCCAGGCTACATTAAGAATTGGGAAATGGGGCTGCATTCCCCAGGGAATGTAGGAAGTGAGCAATCCTTATTCTTGCCAATCTCAAGATTGAGATTGTTGAGTGTGTGGGCACATCTGGACCTCACTTTAGCTCCATGCTGGTTTCTCCAGTAGCACAGTCTACAGGCTCCACAATGTATCATTGCACCACATTTCAAAATCCTGATATCTAAATGTCAATAGAGTCAGTTGCCTATGCAATTCTGTGCCTATCATTTTATGCATTTAAAGACATTATTTGAGGGAAACGTTCAAAGCTTCTTCAGAATACAAAGAGAATTGGGAAATAACATCCAAGACTCTCACATTAAAGAATATTTTAGCTGGTGTTTAATTTCTTGAGTTCTTTATAGATTTTGGATATTAGTCCTCTGTCCAGATGTGGGGTTTGTGACTATCTTTTCCCAATCTGTAGGCTGCCATTTTGTTTTAATGACAGTGTGCTTTGCCTTACAGAAGCTTTTCTTTCATGAGGTCCCATTTATTGATTGTTAGTCTTAGGGCCTGAGCTATTGGTGTTCTGTTCAGGAAGTTGTCACCTATGCCAATAAGTTCCAGGCTTTTCCCCACTTTCTCTTTTATTAGATTTAGTGTGTCTTGTTTTATGTTAAGGTCTTTGATACACTTGAACTTAAGTTTTGTGCAAGGTGATAAATATGGGTCAATTTGCACTCTTTTACAAGTTGAGATCCAGTTAGACCAGCACCATTTGTTGAAGATGTTGTCTTTTTTCCATTGTATGGTTTTTGGCTTCTTTGTAAAAAAATTAAGTGACCATAGGTATGTGGATTTATTTCTGGGTTTTCAATTTGATTTCATTGATCAACTTGTCTGTTTCTCTACCAGTACCATGCTGTCTTTATTACTGTTACAGAGAATTCACAAAAGAGGAATCTAAAATGGCTGAGATACACTTGAAGAAATGTTCAACATCTTTAATCATCAAAGAAATGCAACTCAAGATGATTGAGATTCCATCTCACTCCTGTCAGAATAGCTAAAATCAAAAACTCAAAAGACAGCATATGCTGGTGAGGCTGTGGAGAAAGGGGAACACTCCTACATTGCTGGTGGGAGTGCAAACTTGTACAACCACTATGGAAATTAGTCTGGTGATATCTGAGAAAACTTGGAATAGCTCTACCTGAAGACCCAGCCATATCATTCGGGCATATATCCAAAAGATTCCTCACCAACCCACAGGGACAGCTCCTCAACCATGTTCATCACAGTTTTATCTGTAATAGCTAGAAACTGGAAACAATCCAGATTTCCTTCAACTGAAGAATGGATAAAAAAACAAAAACAAAAACAAAAAAAAACCTGTAGTATATTTACACAGTGGAACACTACTCTGCTATCAGAAACAAGGAAATCATGTGATTTGCAACCAAATGGATAGAACTAGAAAAGCTCATCATGAGTGAGCTAACTCAGACTCAGAAAGATACACATGGCATATATTCACTTATCAGTGGATTTTAGCCATGATAGTATAGGATAACTATCCTGCAATCAATAGACCCAAAAGAACAGGAACAGGGACAGGGGAACTGCCATGTGTGCCTCCTGTGCAAGAAGAAGCCCTTAGAACCATGTGACTAACAAACTGAGGGGGGGCTTATATATGGAGACACCCCACACAGGAGGGATGGGATGGGTGGGAGAGGGGGGAGAGGGAGGGAGGGGCTGGGAGGTGGTGGAGGAGGGGGTAGCAATGGAGGTGTAGCGAAGTAATAAATAAACATTTAAAAAATGTTTTAGCTTCTTTTGTCTAAGACTCCTCTATCCTGAATAGGGACTCTTTCTCTTCGACATGTCCTAGTAAAACAAAGTCAAGCTTTATGGCTTCACCCCACAGACATAAAATCTGATTATCAAGATAAATTTTATTCACTCTGGACAAATTAGCACCTAATCTTATTTTCATTGTTCAAATGTTAATTAGATATTCAAAATAAAATCATGCACATATTCTGAACCTTGAGAGTCATTCTTGCTTCTTTTTTATTAAGTAGAGAAAACAATAACCATGTTCACAACACACATTCTAAGACCTATTTTGTGCTCTCTCTTTATTAAAGGTCACATCCTCTTATACAGAGCCTGTATTTTTATATTATATATATAATATGTACTATATATATTTGCATTTTTAAAATTATTTTTATTTTATTTCATGTGTAGGAGTGCTTTGCCAGTATGTTTATCTGTGAACTATCTGTGTGCCTGAATCCATGGTATCCAGAATAGGGCATCAAATCCTCTGAAACTGGAGTTGCAGACAGTGTGAGCTTCCATGTGGGTGCTGGGACTTGAACTCGGGACATCTGTAAGAGGAGCCAGTCCTCTTAACTGCTGAACCATCTCCTTAGCCCCTATATATGTATTTTTATAAAAATTCTATAAGTTAGATAGATGGGCTAGATAGAGGGGAATCTGAATTCCTGCTTTATTATTTACTAACACAGGAGAGTTGAAGAATTATTAAAATATATATAAGGCTGGATAAAACTTCAATTTTTTCCATCCTCACAAGAATTATAATAAAAACTGTATCATTCTATCACTGGGCAAATTGAAGGAGATCATTAGTAGATATTCAGCATATTACGTGGCCTGTACATGGTAACTATTTAGTGTCTTCCTGCAAAGTTTACTCTCACAATAAATAGACATGCAACAGATTAGTCAAGTGTACCTGGGAGTAGTGACCTACCACGGGAAAGAAAAAGGACCAAATAATACTGCCATGCCATCACCCCATGTCCATTTTTTCTATTCCTCATGGGTGTTTTGAGCACTGTTAATGAGTGGACATTGGAACATTTTACTTCTGTTTCTGGTTGGGTTCATTACTTTGAGTGATGAAGGTTACTTATCTGGTCAAATGAAATGAGGTTGTAAGTGTGCTTCTTGCTTTGCTGCCACACCACCCTGTCAGTTTGATGGAGTGCCAAAAGCTTCTTTGATGATTTACTCGGTTGTGGGAGGATTAATAGATACAAGGAACACTCCTTTCCCTTCCCAGTTCAAAGGAATCCATGTCTCTGATTTGATCCTTCATTGATTTCATAGATACAGACAGCTTTGAGACCAGCCTTTTGCCGTTATCATGAAGAAACAGACTGTGTCAAGCAGAGTGTAATTAACACCCCATATATCATCAGGGAAAGTGCATTCAATTGAATGAGATGTAAAAACTGAGGATCTGCCAGGGAGGAGCACTCTTCAAACATGCCATTTATTGACTATGCACTGAAGAGTGATCTACAGAGGCATTTATAAGTGGACATTGTCTAATAGAAACAGGATCGTTTGCCAAGAACAGACCTCAGTAACCTTAAAGTTGGGGAGATAAAGTAATTACAACTGGACCAGGTATGAACAGGGCAGGACTTATTCATCAATAAAGAAAAAGCTGTGCATTCCTAATTTTGTACTGTCCCCAAAGTTCTTTTCCAATTGCTGCTGGACCATGCAGACACCGCACTGGCTAAACTTCTCCTCATAGTGTGTCCACTTTTGATGAGTCCTCAGCCACAGGAAGGCACGCTGGGTTCTGGTCCTTTGTAGGTTGAGATGGCAAAAGAGAAACGCAGTGTTTATGAATTCAAGAGTTTACATGTGAAACAGGGCCTGGAGTTCTAAAAGAAAAGTGGAATCAAACGTCACAGTAAATACAGAGCTCAGTCAAAGAGGCTATGGATCACTTTCTAGGAGACTAATAGTTAGGACAAGAATAAAAGGTTAATATATAATCCAAGGTCTTTTTGTTTGAATGCCGATGGTTCAGTAAGTAAATTCCAGAGAAAAGGTACCCAAGCTTTCCTTCCTAAGTCCATAAATCACAGGTATATCTGCACCTTGCTTAGATTTTCTTCTCTCATGGGATATATTCTGTAAACTCTAGATACAAAGTTATCTTGCAGTTGTCCCAGACATAAACAGCTCTCTGTGGTATCACTAGAACCGCCATAGGCACGTTACATGATCGTCGTTTTGCCTTGCCAGTATTTTCTCCAATAATCTCTGCAAAATTTACTGGTGATAAATGGCGAACGCATGTGGCCTGAAACACTGCAAGCCTCGTATCTGTCGTCACAGCCTTCCCCTGGCACGGAAGACACAGCCTCTGATAATGACTTTCAGACAGCCAGTCAGCACCCGATTGAACAGACAGAAGTCAGCCTGAAAAACTGAGTGAGACCCATGACTTCACGCTGGTAAATTGAAAGGAATTCAACTGAGTGATAAGACCAAATCTGAGCCCAAATAGAAGTTCACAGACCACAGTGGAATCTTAGAAGTGGCTGGTGATTTCCTTTTAGACAGCGTCTTGCTGGGTTACCCAAGCTGACCTGAGCCTCCTGGCCTTAGGGGGTCCTCTTAGCTCAGGCTTCCAAGTAGCTGGGACCACATACAGGTTTGTGTCATTACCTTCATCCAAATACCAGACAGTTTGAACTGTGAATGATGTTCCATTACAATTTACCCCAGTAAATCCTCTCTCACTTGTTTAAATTCTAGGATATCCCAAATCTGAGTCCTGAGTCTACAAAAACTGATGAAGATCACTAACCCAATTAGGGACAACATAAAAGGAGATAAATTGAAGGTCAGATGTACCTTTGTTGAAAGTGGCAGCAATATTAAGTAAAAAGATAAATACAGAACTTTATGCTTCTTGGAGAATTGTTTCCCCTAATACCTCCTTTGATATTGTTTGCCAAGGTTTTTGCATTAAAATGACTCATGCTGATAATGTGATTTTTTATTTTGCTTTGTGCTGTGGAGTCCACATTGCAGATAGAACTCTTGGCTTCTGTCTCACCTTTCCCATTGTGTGAATTTGAATAAATTATTTAACCTCTTAAATATGCAAAATAAATATATTTAGATATTTGTTTCATGAGCTAATCTCCTCGAGTGGGTTATCGCAGTACTCTATTATTTTATGAACATCAAATAAGTGCTTGCTATTCATATAAGGGTTGCTATGTTAGTGATTGTACTATAAGAATGAACAATGGTGAATGAGGCATGACGGTGCAAATGTATAACCCCAAAACTTTAAAGCAGAGGGCGGAAGAATCAGTTCAAGGCCCACCTAGGCAATACAATGTCTATGAAAACGAAACAAGGAGTAAAGGGAAAGATAAACAGGCAAATTCACAGTAAGAATCATTGTTCATATTACCATATAGCCTGGAATGTCTCATAAAGACTCAATGTGGTTAAAAAAAAAAACTTTGTCCTCAGCTTCATGTTTTGTGGACAGGACAGAAACCATCAAAAGGGAGGGGATCTTCTAGTCACTGAGAACTTGCTCTTGAAGGAGCTATAGGGACTTTTATCTCTTTTTGTTTGTCCATTTTTGTTTGTTTGTTTATTTGTTTTATTGTTTTGTTCTTCCACACATTCCCCATCCTGATATACAACCTAACCATAAGTCCCAGGAAAACAGGTCCAACTAACCATGGACTGGAACTAAAACCTTAAGCTAAAGCAAATCTTTCCTGTGTGTCAGTTGATTTATCTCAGGTTATGGTTACAGTACTGATGTCTTAGTTTCTTGCTATAATTAGATAACCTGACAAAAGCCACTTAAAAGAGAAATGGTTTGTTTGGCTCACAAATCCAGATTACAGTCCATCATAGCGGGGAACTCACAGAGGTGAGAGCTTCAGAGAACTGGCCACATCACATCCATAATCAGGATTAAGGCTTGGACGGTAGTATGGTACCATCCAAGTATTCAGCTTGCTCTCTCTCTCTCTCTCTCTCTCTCTCTCTGTCTCTCTCTTAATTTTTTTATTTACTTTACATCCCTTTGAAGTTTCCCCTCCATCCTCACCTCCCAGTCCCTCCCTCTCACCTCTCCTCCCACTCAATCTACACCTCCTCCCTTTCTCCTCAGTAAAAAGGGAGGCCTCCCATGGATATCAACCAACCTTGGCATATCAAGTTTCTGTAAGATTAGGTGCATCTTCTCCTATTGAGGCTAGACAAGGCAGCCCTTGTTAGAGGAAAAGGATACAAAGGTAGTCAGCTGAGTCAGAGCCCCTGCTCCCATTGTTAGGAGTCCCACATGAAGACCAAGCTGCACAACTGTTACATATGTGCAGAGGACATAAGTCAGTCCCATGTGCACTCTCTACAACATAAGTCAGTCCCATGCTCACTCTCTACGACATAAATCAGTCTCATGCACACTCTCTATGACATAAGTCAGTCCCATGCACGCTCTCTACGACATAAGTCAGTCCCATGCAGGCTCTCTACTTGGCAATTCAGTTTATATGAGCCCCTGTGGGCCCAGGTTAGTTGATTCTCTAGATTTTTTTTTTTACTTGACCCCTCTGAGTTCTTCAATCCTTCTTCCCCCTTGCCCTCTCCTTTTTATATGGTCTTGGATCCTCTGCTCTGGAAATGGTCCTGCCCATAGTAAAGATGGGTCTTCCCCCACCAATTAACTTAATCAAGATAATCCCTCACAGACATTCTCAAAGACTGACATTAATCTAGATAGATGGCATTCTACATGTATGCACAGAGGCCTGTGCCCCAGATGTCATGTTAACAGTACCATCACAACTGTAAAGCTGAATAACACAGACATTATTATCTCATATCTACTGTGGTTTAGTCACAGCAAAGAATTTTGCATGCATTGTTGCTGACCCACTCCAGAGTTCAATGCACAGTAGAACAAAAGCTGTGTTATGACATCAAATTAGAAAACGTTTAGCTACTAGTAGGCTGGGTACTATTTACTTAAGTAGTATCTAGTTACACAAGGAAATATATTCTAGAATAACTTAGGATGCTATCAAAAGAAAGCTATGAGAGTTTGCATGTGATTCTTCATCAGAAATCTGGAAATGAATATGAACACACATGCACACACACACACATGCACGCGCGTGCACACACACACAGGCATGCATATACACAAACATAGAGTTTTAGCTGAAGTTTTGGCAAAACTATAATAATTTTGATCAGAATAAAGGCATTTTATGTCACAGAAAATCTCCCTCTAGAAACCATGTATTTCATCCACATTCCTTGACCCTCTCAAGGCTTGCTAGATGAAATAAGGAAACTCTTAGTGATAATATGCAAAGCACTGGGGATCCACAGAGCACCAAACACAAAGATGGGGGGCTCTATATACTCTTATGTTTCCCCCACTTAAGCCAGTGCACAGTTGTAGAGTTCAACAGACTTCCAGAAAACCACTGTGAAAGTCATGGTCATGTCATTCTAGTAGCAGTGCTAACACAATGAAAACTAAGGCAAAGCAATGAGACACACATGCCATGCCCCAGGCTTTGTTTGTGAAGTATGTTACTGATCAGTTGAATCGAGACAATACAAATATCCAAATGCTTCTATCAATTTTTACACTTTACTGGTAATTATTCCAAGTAGAATATATTTTAATATCATAATAATAGAAGAAAGAACTTATAAAATGGGCAAGTTGATTGGGAAAGTTGAAACGTTCACAGGAGATAAGACCACCTTGAGTTCATCCTTGGGGTCTTTGAAGAACCAAAACATTTCATAGTGTCATCGAGGGCCTAGAAATTATGAAGAAAAATCATGGTAAAAGGTGAAGAAGAAAGGTACAAAAAAGAGAATTAATAGGACCAGAGCTGAACTTATCAACTTTCAATTTCCTTGTAACTGTAGCAATGGTAAGCAAGTAATTGCCTTGCCACTTTCTTCCCCATTCACAAGGCGGACAGGTTCTTAGTAACTACACTGTGCCCTGCAGCCAAGAGGCAGATTCAGATAGGCTAGAAACCTAGGCTGCATCTGCTTACATCATCCATACACTTGCCTTGCCTCTTGCTCGCCAATCCCATTGAGAGAGAGAGAGAGAGAGAGAGAGAGAGAGAGAGAGAGAGAGAGAGAATTTATCTGAATTAACTCAGTGTTTCCCAACTGCCAAGGGTGACCATTGGATAGAAACACCCACACCACACCACACACGAGCATTGTGAGTTTCTTCCAGTTGTGAGATGTTGTTACTATCTCTTATTAAACCATCAACAAAAGATAGGATGCAGCTTATGTTTCAAATCCCACAGAAAATGCATTAATCCAATTTGTCATCATTTGATCCAGTCTTACTGTTTTCAAAACATACATATAAGGTAAGTTTCCTTTCTGATATTTAGGATTTAAGGTTTTCCCACCTAAAAGTATTTCTCCCATATTGATGTGGTTTGAATGAGAATGGCCCCTATAGGCTCAAATGTTTTAAAGTTTGATCTCCAGTTAGTGAAGGGATTGGGGCAGATTAGGAGGCATGGACCTGTTGAAATAGGTGTGGCTTTGTTGGAGGAGGTGTGTTGCCCACTGCCTGCTGCCAGATCTAGTCTCTCATTCTCTTGCTGCCTGAAACTTGAGGATCCAGTGTGAGCTTTCAGTTACTTTTCCAGTATCCTCCCTGCCTGCCTACCTGCCATCACTCTTGCCATGGTAGTTGTGGACTCACTTTCTAAAACTGTAAGCAAGCCCTAAATTAAATGCTTTCTTTTATAGGTTGCCTTGGTCATAGTGTTTCATCACAGCAGTATTAAGTCTAACTGAGACAGTTGTTTTCCAATAATTGTGTGGTTTTACTTGTTAAAGTAGATTTTAATCCATGTGTACATGTTTCCACACCTGGAATGAGGTAAAATCATTGATATCTATTTAGAAGTTGGAAAAACTCCATGTTCATTGGTTAGAATTAATATCATGAAAATTACCATATGATGCGAAACTATCTGTGGATTCAATGCTATCTATGATAAAATTCCAGTGAAAGTCACATGGAAGCACAAAAGAACCCGGATATTGAAAGCAATCTCGAGTGAAAAGAACAATGCTGGAGATATCACTATATCTGATTTCAAATTATACCCCATGAACTTAGTAACAAAACCAGGATGGCACTGTCATAAACACAGACATGTTGTTCTGAGGAATAGGATAGAGGACTCAGATATAAAGTCTTGCAGGCATAGATATCTGCTTTTGACACAGATGCCAAAAATCTTTGTGGGAGAAAAGATAGCCTCTTCAACAATCTCTGCTAGCAAACCTGCATGTCCACTTACAGAAGAATCAAATTAAATCACTATCTCTTTATTACGTCTGTCTGTCTGGGAATGTTCATGTGTGCTGGTGTATACATGTGTCTACACACAAGTGGAGGCCAGAGAACAACATGAGATATTGTTCCTCCAAAGGCACCATTTCTCTTATTTTGTGAGACAGGGTATCTCGTTGGGGCACATAGCTCATGGATTGTGCTCTGCTGACTGGACAGTGAGCACCAGGAAGTCACTAGTGTCCCAGTGCTGGCATTGTAAGCATATACCACCACAGTCAGATTTCTTTTAAATATAGGTTCTGGGAATTGAAGTCAGATCCTCATGTTTGTACAACATGCACTGGGAATGCTGTGAAGCTCCCTGGTTCTGTTTCTCACTGTATTAGTTAGGGCTCTCTATGGAAACAGAACCCATAAAAGGAATAGATATTTAAAAGAGATTATTAGATCAGCATTCAGCATACATGCTGTGTGGTCTAAGTGTACAATAGTGCCTACCTTCACGATGGATTTTCACTCTAAAAATAAAGATATATTTTCTCATTAAAAATGAGTGGGATCAGTTACATGTGTACCTTATTAAGAGAGCCATCTTAACTCATCTGAAACAATGATTGTTTTAATATTTCCTTTTTAAAACATGGGAACTTGAGAGTCTCCAACTGTTTGATAGGTAGGCAGACTGGTGTGGAAGACTCCTGACAGGGAAAAGAGCATTCACTTGAATGCCCCTGACCCATTTTCCACCCTGTGGCTTTGAACATGCTCTGAGACATTGATTGCCTAATTTATGCCCACAGCTGATCATTCCTGAGACAGCACAAGGGGCATCAACTTTGAACATAAAAGTTAAGGATATCTGTAGTCAAGTAACTCACCTCAGTGATTTTTAGCCTCAACTAAAAATTATGTCTATAGAATAAGCTGCACTTAGTACAATATAGAGCTGCTGGCGTTATGGTTTTTTTTTTTAAATAAGGGACAATAAGTTACTATTATTTTCAATGTAGGTATTTATTCGTTGGGAATAAAGCCAAAGCAGGCTAGTATTCGTAACCAGACATTTTCAATAATTTTTCAGCTTTCTCTTCCATCTGATATACAACATAAATAGAAATTTCCAAAATGAAAAAAAAGCCAACTGATGTTTTAACACTTAAGAAAACAGATTTAGGCTAATTTATTTTTATTGTAGAAATGTGCTAACTTATATCTACATTTTTTATACAATATTACTAAACCAATATTGTCTTTCCTTTTCAACTTATTTGAAGTTTATTCTTTTATGAAAGGATTTCAAGAAAATTAAGCTGTATGCTTTTCCTTTCTCAATGCGGAAAGTTGTGATTTGTTTTTCACATAATATGAATAATTCTAAAGATTATTGAATTGAAATTTAATCTTAAGACAGATTGCTTTTAACCTTATATCCAAAATAATTATTTTTATTGAAACAATTTCTTACTCAAGGCCCTGAAAAATTACAAAAATTTCTCTAAAATGCTAAGCATGAACTTGAAATGCAATTAATAAATTAAGAGAGGTAAGAAAATGATGAATCAAAATAACTATAAGAGAACCTTAAGTACTGAGAATTAATAATATCACACTGAGAATAAGGTATGGAAAGAGGAAATCTTTGCAGTGTTTTTGCTTAATATATGACATTTAAATTAATGTTACTGGCAGGTACCTGTAAAAATCAGTCAAGTTTCTTAATATCACACTATGGGCTATCTATAAAATAATAATTATTAGTGATTAAATGTGGAGAAGGAAAACATGTAATTAATTCAATATTTTGACTTAAAACATATTTATTGAATATATAGGTTGTAATATTGAGTGCCCTCTGACCACAGTTTTACAGTGGAACAAAACTGTTCATTCAATAAAAATAAACCCAGCAGAGTTGCATGATATACAGTGAGGCAATTTGTGTTCCTTTTGATTGATATATCCTCCTAACATCAAGCACATATAGCTTACATTTTCTGCAAACTCCGTAATAATAGAGAAATACTACTTTTGGAACAGAAGTACTGTATTTGAAAATAACATTCCATAACAGTCACCCAGAAAATAGATCACCTACTGAGGCAGCTCCTGGACATAATGAAACTGAAATTTACAGCTTGAGAATTAGTCTTACAAAGCCTACAAAAAATGTAGGCTTTCTCCCTACACCCAGAAGGAAGATAACCATCAGATATGGGGCACACTCCACCTCCAAGTCCAGGAAGGACCGCAATCCCAAGGACATTCAGGGTATCTGTATGCATTCCAGTGACATTCCGAGAAACATATAAAAATCAAAATAGGTAAAAGCCAAGCATTTTTGGTTAGGAAGACTTGTGTGTCATCTATATATGAAAGGACTATCTTTCAAGATATTCAACAATTTTTAAGAGAATAGTTCAGGGTTTCCTAAGGTGAGAATTCTCAGCTAAAGCACCCAACACAGGGGTATGTGACAGTAATTTATGACAACAATCCTATATCTTTGTTCTAATTGATAATGGTGAAATCTATAAAATGTCATGAAAGATTCTTGGAGCATTCTGGGCACGTGTTTCCTGCAGCTGTTGCAGCAAGGTCGTTTGCCTGTGTGGCTTAAATTACTGAAGCATGTTGTCTCCAAGTCCTGAAGACTGGAAGTCCTAAATCCAGGTGTTGGCTGGGTTGTCCTTCTGAAGGAAGAATCTAGTCCAGTTATTTCCCTTTTATAGAGAGTTAGCTTCTCTTGTGGCGATTCATGATGCTGTTGCTCTGTGGATGTCTTTGTGTAACTTTTGAAAGAAACCAGTCACACCAACATTGAGGCTCATGCTAATGATTTATTTTTCTTACTAAAAATAGATTTCTTTTTCATGCAGTGTATTCTGATTGCATTTCCCCTCCCTCAAATCCTCCTAAATCTTCCCTACCTCCTCATCCAATCAAATCCACACCTTTTCTTACTTTTTCTTTCTAGAGAACAAACAGGCATCTAAAAGAAGAGGAGGGGGGAGAAAAAAAATAAAATAAAAGCAAAGAAACCTAAATAGGACAAAACAAACAAATGAACAGAAAAAGAAAAAAACACAAGAAATACACAAAGATACACACACTTGCACACACAGAAATCCCATAAAGACAGAAAAAAATCAGAAATCATAATATATAAGCAAAGATCTTTGGAGGAAATACCCAGATAAAACATTATGAGACCAAAAAGCAAACAAAAAATTCTGAGCATAGGACCTGCCCTTAGGTGTCATTTGTGTATCCACTGAGACGTCATTGGAGTAAGCTACTTGTTTCCCATTATGAGCAGTTACCATTTAGAGATAGCCTCTTCTTCTCTCAGAACTGGGACCCCATCAGTGCAGGCCCTATGCATGCTATCACAGCTGTCATTGAGTTCATATGTGTTGTGGGTCTCTGTATCTGTTCCTGTCAACTGGGTTAGAGTCTGTGGTGCTTAGGATTGGAGTGTCACATTGCTTTATTTGCCTCTGAACATGCTTGGAATTGATGTCTGGTCACTCGGTCGCCCAGGTCCAGACTATCAAGAAATAACCCAAAACCTCAGCTCTAAGTAAGGACAGCCTCTGACCTCACTCTGATGATCACATCAGACACTCAGGTGTTTCTTACTCTTTCCTCGCTGCCCATCCCTTCCCCTTCCTCTTCTGCTCTCATCGCTCCATCCACACACAGAATAATAATAATAACAAGAGGAAGCATGACCTCACGTTTGTGTACTTCATAAACCTCGTATTGTTTTCCATTTTAGTACTTTAAGTTGTGTCAATAAAAACAATAAAGGTCGTGTGACTTATCTCTTTCCCAAAAAGAATAAACATATGTTGCTATTCTCTGCTTTAGTCACCTGCACTGGCCACCCACCTTAAGTATAAACTTTTACTTAGATGAAAAGAAAAGATCAAATGTCTGAGTAAGTCTTCATTTAACATCGCCTCCTCCTCTTCTTCTTCTGAGATAGGGTGTCATTATGTAACCCATGCTGGCCTAGAACATGTTATGTAGACCAGGCTAGCCTTGAAAGTTATGTGCCTACATGCCTGGATCTTTCTTCTTGTTGTTGGAGGCATGGTTTTAGATCGAAGCGAGGCATAGGTCTGGGTCCTTTTAGACTTCTTTAGATGGAGTAGTTGTCCAGTGGGAGCAAGCCTCTGATAATAGCTCTCTATTTTACTTGCAGAGTTGGTCTTTAATAAGCTGCTACCCTTCTTAACCCAGGCCCTGCACAGGTCCCACAGGCCCTACAGAAATTCCCGCTCTTTCTGTGAGACATCACCAGGCAGACATTGTCTCTATGTCATAGAGGTAGGCTGTCCTCACATGTAGAAGGCCTACTTACAACTCTTCTTCAGTCTCCACGACAGTAAATGA
The DNA here is from genome assembly GCA_907164525.1 of Lophiomys imhausi. NCBI lineage: Eukaryota > Metazoa > Chordata > Mammalia > Rodentia > Muridae > Lophiomys > Lophiomys imhausi. Next base: position 4,078,372 of record CAJQZJ010032856.1, read on the forward strand.
GGAAGCTCCAGAGGTGGTTCAGTCATTAGGAACACTTGTTGCTCTTACAGAAGACCTGGGTTCAGTACCCACATCAGGTGGCTCTGACAATGACTACAACTGTAGTTGAGGGTATCCAACATTTTATCCTGTCCTCCATGAATTCCTGTTTGCACTCAATGCACAGACTCCTGCATGTTCACTTACATGCAGGTAAATAAAAATCAATAGATATTTTTAAAGAGTTAAATGGAAAAATAAAGATGATAAATATATAGTAACTATTTTTAAAAACCCATGTAATATGAGGTCTTTACATTTGTGACTTCAGATCCATTTTCATACAGTAAGCTGGCTAATCTGATTTGATAATGTGATATGAAATAAAATTTCATCCAAATGTTCACTCTTGCTATTTTCATGATTTTGAGGCTTTTCTCTTGGGGAAGGAAATGGAGAAGAGGGTCTCTTCTAAAAACAAATGTATGGGTCCCTCCATTTGCTTCCTCAGATCCCTGAAGTTTGACAAGAAAAAGACATTATGTTGAGAGATGAAACTTGTGGCTTCTCTGTCCTGTTCCCTGCCCCAGTGAGTGTAGTCTAACAGCCCAGAATAAGCCTATTAATCTTTGCATTCAAAACTTGAAATTATATATTTTTATATGAATCAAATGACAAGTTATAAATGAATTGATCATATGAATCTCACCTACAAATACAAGCTAATTGTATTTTGATGCATATAGTTAACATAACATTGCTAGCAACATATAATACATGTACTCATGAAAAAACAAATATTAAAATATTTTCTGAATCTTTGGCCCAGTACCCAAGCACTCATGCTTCTATCAGAATAAGCTAAAAACTGAAATGTTCATTTTTTTATCACTATTCTTATTTTCAGAGCATGAATCAGAATTATGCCATGTGCTGTATAAGAGTCATAGATCTGACTAAACAACTTTGCCTTCAAGGACAACTAAAGAATACAACGTTTTATATTGTGTGAGTGTATATGTGTGTGTGCTATATGGGTATGCTCACATGAGTGTGTATATGTATGCGTACACTTGTATGAATGCATATAGAAGCCAGATGTTGAAGTAAGGTGTCTTCCTAGATCACTGTCCACCTTATTTTGAAGAGACATCAGTCCTGAACTTGGAGTTCATCAATTTATCTAGAATAGAAATATTTATTCTGTATTCTGTATGACCCTTGTACACGGGTATCTTCCTGCCTTCTCCTTAAAAAGCACTGGGGTCACAGACACGTGTGTCACCATGCTTAGCTTTTCATGTGGTTCCTGAGCATCCAGACTTAGTTCTTTGCACTTGTATTGCATTTCTTTACCAACAGAGCCATCTCTCCAGCCCTTTAATAATTTATTATTTAAAAAGGTCTCTATAGGTATGGTGGTACCTAGCACCCAGAGGCTAAGGCAGGGGTTAGGAAATGAAAGGATAACCTGAGCTACAGGACAAATTTGAACTAGCATGGATTATAGATCAAGATCCTGTCTCAAAAGAGAAAAATAACAAAAAATAATCTGAAGGGTGACTTCCATAGAATGACAAATAGTGTATATGTGTAACACAAATAATTGAAGTTATTATAAAAACAATCATTAACCCACAAGTCTAAAATTATACACAAATACAGAGCTTAAAGATGACCTTGACATTATTGTCTACTAAAAATTTTAATAGAGGTGGTTCAAATTTTATGAATTGCAAATATAATTTTGTTTTATCGCTCTGAGTTTGTATGTATTATTCATGTATGCAGAACATATACCACTGGGAAATAAGGAAAGTTGCCTAACTTAGGTTCATGTAAATTAAACTTTCTTTGAAATTTTCAAAAATAGCAATTATTGAATCATTTATAGCCTCCTTTGTGATAATTTCTACAAAATGTTTCTTAATAATGCAATTTTTAAAATTTGTCCTTGTTAAGACAGAGTCACAGAATTTTTTACATACCCTCTGATTCTAATTGTCACTTTTTGTTGTTTGTTTGTTTGTTTATTTATTACTTCAAGTTACATCTCCATCATAGTCCCCTCTCTCCACCCCTCCCAGTCCCATCCTCCCACCCTCTCTTCCCTCTCCCACCTATCCTACTCCTCCATAGTGCGTGCCCCTTCATATCAGCCCTCCTCAGTTCAACAGTCATATGAGTGTTAAGAGCTTCCTCTTTCACTGGGGCCTATATGGCAACTCTATTAGGGCAAAATGTCCTACTAACAGGTAACAAGGTCTATGTTCCTGTTGCTTTTGGTTTGTTGGTTGTAAGATAGTTATCCCATACTACATGGCTAAAATTCAATTGTAAGTAATAGATGCCATGTACATCCTTCTGAGCCTGGGGTTAGCTCACTCAGGATGAGCTTCTCTAGTTCCATCCATTTGGCTGCAAATTGCAAGATTCTGTTGTTTCTGATGGCTGAGTAGTATTCTATTGTGTAAATGTACCACAGGTTTTTTTTTTTTTTTAATCCATTCTTCGGTTGAGGGACATCTGGGTTGTCTCCAGTTTCTAGCTATTACAAATAAGGCTGCTATGAACATAGATGAGGAGCTGTCCTTGTGAATTGGTAAGGAATTGTTTGGATGTATACCCAGAAGTGGTATGGCTGAGTCTTGAGGTAGACCTATTCCAAGTTTTCTAAGATATCACCATACTGATTTCCACAGTGGTTGTACAAGCTTACACTCCCACCAGCAATGGAGGAGTGTTCCCTTTTCTCCACAACCTCTCCAGCATGTTCTGTCCTTTGAGTTTTTGATCTTAGCCATTCTGACAGGTGTGAAAACCTACAAGATTTTTCACTCCTTGGAACAAGCTTTTGCATGTCCTTGCAAAAACAAACAAACAAACAAAAATATCCCAAAAGACAAAAGCATGATGCACAAGAAAAGGCATATGTGTGATCTTTTTACTTGATACAAAAAAAGTAATATATCTTGGAAATTGGTGTCTGAAAACACATTTGTGATGGTGTGAAGTGCTAAGTGAGACATGGTTTGAACTTGGATGTCCATAGTTTCTGGAAGCAGATGAGGGCTGTTTTGAACATACATCCACTGTCAACTGTCTGCCTGCCTCACGTCACTTTTCCTAACAGGAAAAAGAGCTTATTTTTACTCTCCTATTTCACAAGTTCTGTTTATATTTTTCTAAGACAGGTGATTCAGGGGATGATTTATCTGTGGAGACAAGACAACAGTTGATGGAGTTTTGGTCACTGGCTGCAGGCAGGCGATGTTGACTTGGAATGAACTTGCCTATCTGGGAGCATCTGCAGTAAAAGCAGAAGAAAGGAGCCAAGAAGACAGGACTGTGCTGTGTGGGGAGAGGCTTTATTGGTCATTTTTCAACATTTATTTATTTTTTCAAATTACATCTCAATCACAGTCCCCTCCTTCCTCCTCCTCCCAGTCCTACCTCCTAAACTCTTCCACCTCACCCTATCAGCATTTAAAAAAAATTAAGGTGTATCCTTTTTCCCCCAACAGCTCCCCCTTTTAGTCCAGTAAAAGGCTCTTTTTCTTGTAAAAATAAGTACAATACAAAACAATAGAACAATTAGGCAACAATTATGAAAATTATAAGGTATAAATAAGGTATAACATAGATTCCCAATGTCCAATCCGCATGTATTTGTCAACTGATAATAATATTCTATTATTATCTAATATCTATCTCAATGAGTTTAAAGTTCTATACCTAACTCAGTTTCCACCCTAACTTGCATTTCTAACTTAAACACATCTTCTTAGACCTAGAACATCCTTTTAATTCCTTAACAACTTAAAATTTAACTGTGAGACTATAACTATGCAGTCTTCAACTGCAATCAGAGACTTGAGAAGGATAAATATATCTGAATAAAAAGGAAGTACAGAATAAGAAGCTTCCAAAACTAAGAAATGACAGACACCTGGCTACCTGGACAGACTCCAATTTCTCTCTATAACATTGGAGGATCTATCCTCAACCTTTTGGCCCAGCTACTCTGACAGACATTAATTGTAAAGCAGGAATTATGAAGGACTTGCCTACCCTGCCTTGGCACAGCTAGGCTGTCGACTTACCTGCTTCCAAGTTCTGTCCTTTTCAGACAGCATTCTGTCTACAGTTGAAGCAAGGGCTTTTTCTTGCCCAGTAACAAGCTTGCCACTAATGCAGACATCTCCAAATGGAGATTCTTCGATGCTCATTATCTACTTAGAGTAGAATATGGTATACTGTTAGGAGCTGGTATGTATCAATATCAAAAAAATCTTGTTACAAGTTGTTAAATTATCTTATTAAACAAGGTTTAGGAGGTTAGACCCAGGGATTTCTATTTTTCTTTTCTCTATCCTGCTTTCTCTTCTATGTATGGAGAAAAAGAGGGAATATAGACATAACATAGAAATGATGAAGAAAAAGGGGTAGATTATTGAATCTGCTCTCATATCTTTGTATATTGATACAAAATTAAGGTTATATTTAGCTACATTAGTATAGATCTTTGTATGTCAATACAAAATTAAGGTTAACTCTTTTTAAGGTATTGTACCTATGTAATTTTAAAAAATGCAATGTGAAGTTTTGTCCTTTTGATAACAACTGTCACAAACTGTTTAGGATAATTAAATGCAAATTAATTGTCACTCAGACTTGCTATTTTGTTTGGTACTAGTGTAGTGTATCACAGATATTTTCTAATCAGAAATTAAGTTGCTAAGAGACAAGCAATATTTGCTTATTCAAATATATAGAGATAGATAGGTGGTCTTCAAAAACCTCAAGAGATCTGTAGAATATGGCATTTTAAAGTTGTTGGTCATTCTTCAAAAAGAAGAAATAATACTTCTTATTGGCTTGCTTACTTTGGGCTTCCAAAGACCCCCCCCCCCACTCCCTGCATCTGTCTCACATAGTAGACTCTAACATCTTGGAGATATTAGAGATATCTCCATTATTATTACTAAATATTAGAAGCTATGAGTACCATGTCCTGGTGTTTAATAGCAAAGAGAAAGTTTGTTTCAACACAGATTGGATTTTTCCCATAGAGATCACCAGCTTGTTCTGCCTCATTTATCATTGAGATGAGCTTCATAGTATCAGAAGCACCGGCAGCAGGTGGCATAAAACACTTACAGCTGGTGGTAGCATGTACCAGATGCCCAGCCAAATCAGATAGAAAAGCCTAAAAGAAGAACACAACAAAAAAGGAAGTATTTAGGGAATGGAGGAGACACTGTTGAGAAGTCACTCACTTGATTTTAAAGAAATAAAATTCACCATTTTACTCCATGGACAAGAGAATTTTGTGATTCAGAGAAATTATTTTAAATAGATTCCATTTTCTAATTAAATTTAACCAAATCAATGTTCTTGCCTTGGAAATGTCAATGAAATGAAAAGAGTAAAGATCATGTAGGCCTTCATTCATCTAAGAGAACTTTGAACTCAACAATGAAACCCTGACAGGTGTCTGGGCTGTGTCTCTAGTTGGCCAAAAGTCTTTCCTGTACAAAAGGAAGAGCTAGAGACACACTTTCTCACTTCTGCATTAAGTCATGCACCACCCAGGAAGATCCTTAAGAGGCTCTGTAGTTAATGTTTACTGACTGCTTTAACAATTTAGGATTAAAAAGGGCAGATCCGAAAGAAGAGGCTGGGCTGGAACTTGGAAGGCAGTCAGAAATCCAGCCTGGCAAGTCTAATGGTTTGTTTTCAACATTTACTTAACCTCCTTCTGCTATCAAGAAACATGAGATTGCTCTGAGGAAGTTTATACTGGGGGAAATGGAGAAAGTGTACATTGTTTTGGAGTTGTTTTGTTAAGGCTCCTGGATGGCAAGGGTGTGCATTTTATAATGCTGAAAGTTTGCTCAGCTTGTAGAGGTGTTATAGGTTTCAGTCTCACAACCAATCAAGATCAGGTAGCATGCCATGCTGCCTTGGAAAAGCAAATGCTGAAACAGCCCTTGAATCATCTTAAAATCTACCCTTGAAATAGCTATAAATGAACTTGGCCACTATCCAACACAGGCCAGCGAAAAGAACTTGCCAGGGGGAAATGTTTTTGTCCATGCTGGAATGACCAGCTGTCACTGCGTGCCAACAAGTGGAGGGCACAGAATTGCCGGATCTGTGGAAATAAGCAAACAGCCCTCTTTTACCACAAACACTCATTTCCCTCCTCGGCATATTGACAATTGTGAGCTATGTTTGCAAAGTGGTTTGTATTCAAGTGAAGCATGGAGTAGGAGAGGGGCAAATATCTACCTCAGCAGGTCTTAGGACCTACCCCACTGAGCTCCTGTTTCTGTGCTTTCTCATAGAAACACAGGGTAACACATTCCAAAGTGATGGTTTGAGAGGAGAACATTTGCTGATTACAGTGATATAAGAAAAGATTTCGGCATTCCTGTATGAGGGGACGAAAGAGCGATAGTCATAACTTTTGGGTGTGGGGTACATGTGATTGTTTAAATTAGCTTGATCAGACCCTACACTAGCTTTTATGCATTCTACTCTTTAGCTGATCAGTGTTTAAGATAGCTTCCTACCAGCTAATGACTCTATTGGCTTTAGCCTTGAATACTAAGAATGTCAACTTAAGTACTGTGTAACTAATTCAATATTACCTCTGGTCTGCATTAGAACTACTGTATATTCTGGGTTAATATTTGCGATCATGACACACAAGAGCAGTGATAGTAAGTGCTAAAGTAAGTATAATTTTTAAAATAAAAAATAATTGAATAAAAGAATATCTTTTCTTTTAAAGAAAAGTTTAAAAGAAAAGTTTTAAAGAAAACTATTTTAAAATAGTTTTAAAAAGAAACTATTTTATTAGGTGTGCTTTTTTCCATATTAGATGATTCAAGATTTTTTACATTTTTGTTTGTTTATTTGTTCTTTTACTTTAAATTTTTATTTATTAATTCATTTTACAATCTGATTGTTGCCCCCTCCCTCCTCTCCTCCAAGTCCCATCCTCCCATCCCTTCTCAGTACTACTTGAGTTCATCAAGTTAGATTAAACCTAAAAGCAACTTTTTCCATTGAAGCCAGACAATGCAACCCCATAGGGAGAAGTGATCTGCAAGCTGGCAATAGAGTCCCTATCAAAAGGCAGTCCCCTCTCCACTTGTTAGGATGTTCACATGAAGATTGAGCTGCCAATCAGCTGCATATGTATAGGGGGTCTAGGTCCAGTCAGCCTAATGCTTGACTGTAGGTCTCAGCATCTGTGCTGCTAGGTGGAGCCCCTCATGGGATAATTATGCTAAGCTCCTTCTACAGGCATATCAGAGTATCATTAGTAGTGTCAAGGGTTAGCTTTCTCCCATGGGGTAGGTCTCAAGAAATGGCAGTCATTGATTAACCCTTCATTCCCTTCTTCACTGTTCCATTTTTATCCTTTTTAACTGTTAATAGCAGTCTAGAAAATAGTAAGGATATATATATATATAGTGTCATCATACATATAGATATTCAAGTATGTATAAGGGTGATTATTTTTAATACAATTTTTAAAATGGAGAGTCTAAACCATGCGTATTTGTTTCATGGACAATTCTCATGGTTCTCACACCACACAAGTTATGTACTAGTCTCTGTTCTAGGCACATGCCACCTACTGACCTATTTAACTCTTAGGTAAGTAAACGTAATAGATGGATATGTTTTTTATACCTCCATTACTTGGTGGAGACACTGAAGCTCAGGGTGTTTAGTAATTGGCCAGCTCTCACATGCTACTAAGTGGCATAACTGAGCTTAGGGACCAGAATGTCTTCAGAGAGAATCTTTGCAGTTGGCTACTTTGCAAACCTGTCAGTCAAAAGATGAAATATATCCCTGCATTAGAATGAAGCCATATCCTTTCAAGTCTCTCGTTTACCACTCAGTTAAACCTGACTCTTGTCTACTGGTGTTGCAGCACAACTTTGATTAATGTTCATTATGGTGAATTCACAGGAGAACACTGAGTTCTATTTGAACCATCAATGACGGCATAGTCCTTAGTATGACCTTCCTACTTGAGAGGGTAACAGTGAACATAACAGAATTAACCTATTAAAATATGCTATTAACTCCCTACTTCAACATGCCACATCAAAGAAGGATAGAGTAGTTAGAAAGCATGCTTTCAACTTAGAATATAGTTGGAAGTGGGGACTGAAGAAGTGGCTCAGTGTTTCAGAGCATTTGCTGTACTTGCCAAGGGCTTGAGTTCAGCTCCCAGCATCCACATGACAACAAACAAGCATCTATAACTTCAGTTCTACAGAATTCGGCATTATCTCCTAGCCTCCCTGACCACCACGCTCACGCACATGCACATGCACACTCAAATGCACACACTAAGAAAAGAATATCAATGTTTGTTCTCTTGACAGGGAATCTTACTGGCCTGGGTAATACTACAAGTTTATTTTTTAAACAATGTACACAAGCAGTGTTGTATCTCTTGAGCCTTCCCATCAAAGTTTTTTCCAGCTTGAGTTGTAGGAGGTGAGAGTGAGGGAAGGTTCATGAGTGGGAAGGAGAAAGTCTAAGAACAGTATGAAAGAATACATTTTTACTCAGTTTTTATTTTTAACTTCTAATGTTCTGGTGACTGGGATCTATAACTTGCTTCTTAGAGACTTTGTCTATCATACTTCATCTTATTTTCTTTTTGACCAATGTCACAACAGAACATGGACCTAAAACCATATCCATCCACCCAGGTTTTCTATGGAAACATAATCCATGTTTAACAACAAAAGGAATATCTGCATTATGTGATTATTCTAAATTCCAATTATGATAATGACGAATTCAAACGTCCCTAAAAGAATAGTGACATGCTATCTGTAGGGTGGAAAAGAATATTTTCAGGATTCTTACTCATCAGTAGTTATGACAGTGGTTGTCCTTTCTAATATTAGGGTAGATATTTAGTCCACAGTGTCTAATTCATGGGTTATGGGTTTGAGGCCTCAACTCAGGTTTGTAAGAAATATGAATTTCTTTACTGTGAGAACTTGAGTTGTGATTTTTGTTTGTTTCAGGTTTTTGTGTGTGTTTATTTTGAGCCACAATCCTATGAGAGAAGCAGGACTTTTAGATCACATTCTCTTCAAGAATTATCTCACCCTGCATTCCTCTTGTCTTCTAGTCACCTTTGGTCTAGGGGACAACTTTTTCAAAATGGAGTCTTCTCTCTGGGTGGGAATAAGAAAGAGCCTATCCATCATTATCATCTTGTGCTTCACAAAGTATAAAATGAAGAACCATCTTTATTTATTTTTTAGTATGTATTTATTGCTTCAGGTTACATCCTCTTTCCGCCCCTCCTAGTCCCGCCCTCCTACCCACAACCCCCTATCCCTTCCATTCCACTCCTCTGGAGTGGAGTGTCCCTACATAACAGTTCCCCACCCCAGTTCAGCAGTCATATGAGGGCCAAGAGCCTCCTCATACATTGGGGGCCTACAAGGCAGTACCACTAGGGCAAAGTGTCTCATTGATAGGAAACAAAGTCTATGTTCGTGTTCCCTTTGGTGCATTGTTTGTAGTATAGTTATCCTGTACTATATGGCTAAAATCTGACTTTAAGTGAATAGATGCCATGTGCATCCTTCTGGGTCTGGGTTAGCTCACTCAGGATGAGCTTCTCTAGTTCAATCCATTTGGCTGCAAATTGCATGATTTCATTGTTTCTGATAGCTAGTAGTATTCCATTGTGTAGATGTACCACAGTTTTTAATCCATTCTTCGGTTGAGGGACATCTGGGTTTTTTACAGTTTCTAGCTATTACAAATAAGGCTGCTATGAACATAGATGAGGAAACTTCCTTGTGATTTGGTGAGCAATCCTTTGGATGTATACCCAGAAGTAGTATGGCTGGGTCCTGAGGCAGAGCTATTCCAAGTTTTCTAAGATATTGCCAGACTGATTTCCATAGTGGTTGCACAAGCCTGCACTCCCACCAGCAATGGAGGAGAGTTCCCCTTGCTGTCATTTGAGCTTTTGATCTTAGCCATTCTCACAAGTGTGAGATGGAATCTCAGAGTCGTCTTGAGTTTCATTTTTCTGATGATTAAGGATGCTGAGCATTTCTTTAAGTGTCTTTCAAACATTAGGAATTCCTCTTTTGTGAATTTTCTGTTTAGCTCTTTCCCCCATTTTTTAATTGGATTATTTGGTTTCTTGGCATTTAATTTCTTGAGTTCTTTGTAAATTATGGATATTAGTCCTCTGTCAGATGTGGGGTTGGTGAAGATTTTTTCCCAATCTGTAGCTGCCATTCTGTTCAAATGACAGTGTCTTTTGCCTTATAGAAGCTTTTCAGTTTCATGAGGTCCCATTTATTGATTGTTGGTCTTAGATCCTGAGCTGTTGGTGTTCTGTTATCACCTGTGCCAATGAGTTCGAGGGTTTTCCTCACTTTCTCTTCTAGTAGATTTAGTGTGTCCAGCTTCATGTTAAGGTCTTTGATCCACTTGGACTTAAGTTTTGTACAAGGTGATAAGTATGGGTCTAATTTTATTCTTTTACATGTGGACATCCAGTTGGACCAGCACCATTTGTTGAAGATGATGTCCTTTTGTCCATTGTACGGTTTTGGCTTCTTTGTCAAAAATTAAGTGACCATAGGTGTGTGGGTTCATTTCTGGGTCTTCAATTCAGTTCCATTGATCCACTGGTCTGTTTCTATACCAGTACCATGCTGTTTTTATTACTATTGCTCTGTAGTACAGCTTGAAATCTTGGATGGTGATACCTCCAGATGTTTTTTTATTGTACTGGATTGATTTAGCTATTCTTGGTTTTTTGTTATTCCATATGAAGTTGATAATTGCTTTTTCCAGGTGTATAAAGAATTGTGTTGGTATTTTGATAGGAATTGCATTGAATCTGTATATTGCTTTTGGTAGGATGGCCATTTTTATTATGTTGATCCTACCAATCCATGAGCATGGGAGATCTTTCCATCTTCTGATGGCCTCTTCAATTTCTTACTTCAAGTTCTTGAAGTTCTTGTCATACAGGTCTTTTACTTGCTTGGTTAGAGTTACCCCAAGTATTTTATATTGCTTGTGGCTATTGTGAAGGGTGTTGTTTCCCTAATTTCTTTCTCAGCCCATTTATTTGTTGTATAAAGAAGGGCTTCTAATTTTTTTGAATTAATTTTGTGTCCAGCCACCTTTCTGAAGGTGTTTATCAGCTATAAGAGTTCTCTGGTGGTATTTTTGGGGATGCTTATGTATACTATCATATCGTCTGCAAATAGGGATTATTTAACTTCTTCGTTTCCAATGTTTATCCCCTTGATCTCCTTTAGCTGTCTTATTGCTCTAGCAAGAACTTCAAGTACTATATTGAAGAGATATGGTGAAAGTGGACATCCTTATCTTGTCCCTGAGTTTAGAGGAAATGATTCAAGTTTCTGTCCATTTAATTTGATGTTGGCCACTGACTTGCTGTATATTGCCTTTATTATTTCTAGGTATGGCCCTTGTATGCCCGTTCTCTCCAGAACTTTTTAGCATGAAGGGGTGTTGGATTTTGTCAAATGGGAAGAAGCATCTTTAGACCTGCATACAGTAGTACTATTCTCATTTCTTTGAAGCAGGCCATTCTTACCCCCTCATAACCCATTTCTTTAGCTGCAAAAGTAAGGGACCATCTAGGAGTAGAAGAGAGAAGTCTGAGAAAAAAAATGTGGAATAATGTTTCAAAAACCTTGCTCTGGTTTACATTGATAGGCAGAGTAGCATGATATCAAGAGGATGGACCCTAAATCTAGGCCGTAGCAGCTGACTCACCATTGTTTGCCTATAAACAGAGTCGCCTTGAGTATATTTCTGAGTCTATGTCCAGTTCTCTAGTTGTAAAAATGCATATGATGCCGAGATTATCATGGGATTCTAACAACCATCATATATTGTTTTTTTAGACTTAAAACACAGTATCTGGCAAATAAATTCAATGTTTCAATTAATTGCTGCTATTATGACTATGATCAAAAATCATGCTGTTGATTTATTCTTAGTAGCTGAATCAAAGGAAACTCAGCTTAGCTTTTATCATGAGCCAGATTTGTCTTATTTCTTTCGACAGTTTTAAAATCAGTGTACAAATGGAATGTGCTATGTTCTCAGACTAAAGAAGGATTTATTTAAGTTTCAGGAAGTAGCCAAAGGCTCTCAGTTGAAATTCCATGGCTACCCATGAGAAAAATGCTTTACTTTTCTCTTAGCAAAGAGAGCAGAGAACATTCTTATTATTTCTCATGAGGAAATGCAGTATACTGAAAGCAGTTCTTTGAGAAATGAAAAGAAATCCTTCATAATAACTTTACAATTATATGCATACTCAGAGATTTATTTGAAGGGTCATTGGCATAAACATATTCTGTTTTATTAAAGGGCTGACCAAAACCAACAGATTGTGTTCACTGAATTTTTTCAATCTTACTTTAAATATTACTGTTTATAATTTTCAAGCAATAAGAATTATAGGAAAGACAATCCTCCACTGGAAGGGTGATTTTGATTTATAACTTTCAATCAAATATTTATATAGCTTTCATGTTATCCATTTAATTTTTATAGCGTTATGGGGAAATAATGGTCATTTTAAAAGAAAGGCATAAGAACAGGAAATGATTTATTACAAATCAGAATGTTGTAAATCATTACTATGAAAAGAAAAAAACATGGTTTGATTACATGAACTGGCTAGTCATAAACAGTGACTAGTTTATCAAAACCCATGATTAACCCAGCTTCAACTGAAAACATTGTAAAACAGGTACTTCAGACTCTAATCACATCCAACACCACCACCAGTGACCCCCTGCTACACATGGTCGGCTTGTCGGCCATGGGCAGTTACAACAGCATCAATGTTGTTTTGTTTGTTTGTTTGTTTTGTTTTTGTTTTTTCAGCAGCCAGAGGATTCTAACAAACTTTAAATGGTGCCTGTGATTTTGGGTGGTCCCCCACTCTGTCAGTAAGAGCTGGAAGTTTGGCTAGGATCCATAACGTCATGGGTGATTTAATTCTCAATCTGTTCTACTCATCAGAATCTACCATCTCACAGACTCTCGTCCCTGCTCTTGAGAATGGCTTTGGCCTTGGAGGAGTCTCTAGCTGGGTGATCTCTCTCTTATGCTCACATAGTTCACTTTTCACTTGTATCTTACTCCAAAGTTGTAAAGTCTAATCATCCCAGTGGCTTCCTTCTTGTTTGCTTTCCACCAATTCAATTCTTCTCTTAGCATTTACCCTAATGTAGTCTATACTTTTAAGGTGCTTCCTCATGGGTGAAGGGTTTTTCTCAGTCTGTTCATTGCTATATTCCTAGTACCAGGTGCATAGTAAGAACCCAATAAATCTCTGTCTCATGAATAAATGCTCATTCCATGTTTGAGAGTGTGCTGAGTCTCCTTGAGGGGATATCTCATTTAATTTTACTACAATTCTAAAAACTGACTTCAATTTTATTAGGATGATTCTGACTGGTGGTGATAAGTTGTTGGCAAATAAGTTGGCACTATAAAGCAGAGTAGGTGTAGAGAGGTGGTGCTAAATTTTGAGCAAAAACCTTCAACAAAATAAGAACAGAGAACTAGAGGAGTTAGAAGCCTGAGCAAGCCTACATAGCTCCTGAGTGACAGGCACTGCGTTTAGATGATAGAGGTTTATTCTTATTGCTGGGCTTTACTGTACCTATATTGCAGACACTAAAAAGCCAGTATGGCTTCTGAGTGACTCTTGCACATAGCTATGAGTTTAATACCTGATACTTAGAAAGACATGGTTTATACCTATATGATCAGAAATTGAACCTTAATAAAATATTGTGAAGCATGTGGCCCATCACTAGGTGACAGCTACTTGATACACAGAGTATTAGGGACCAACTACTCTGTGTGTGTGTGTATGTATGTATGTATGTATGTATTTCAGATGGACAGATAAATGATAGATAGATGACAGATAGATGGATAGATGATAGATATGTTGCAGATAAATGATAGATATAAGATTCACAAATGACTTGCTATATATGTCTATTACCTGAATGAAGAACATGAATTATGGTTTTATTTAAATTTCCTTTTTCTAGAAAACAAATGAAAATATTAAGAAATATATCTCATTCTCTGCCTAGGGCAAATTTTAAGAGAAAATGGGGGGGGGGAAATAACAAAGAAGAAATAGACACATTATAAATTCCACTCTGAAGGGGTGCATGAATTTCATAAATAATTTCTTTAAGACCCATAAAATTCTGAGGAATCTGACATTTTTGGATTTGATGTGTAATTAATTTGACAACCCCAGCCAATCCTTTGAGTTGCCCTGGAAACCAATTTTGGTAACATAAAGAAGTGCTCGCTGTTAATTGGAATTCAGAGTTAGTAGCTGGTGTCTTTGCTTCTGTCTCTATGGCAACCTAGCTGTCACGTTTTCATCCCTAACACCATGGTAAGACTTGAGATGCATGTGTCTTAATGCACATACCTGTAGTCTGTGGCACAGTGTCTTCTTATTACCTGGGAATGTGATCATTTGGAGGGTGTTAGGCTTGTTGTTGAAAAGGGTTGCTCCCGGAAAATTTATTTCATTAGCTCTTCTCTATCCTGCAAATGTTGTAAGAATCCATAGCATCCATTTTGGAAGATGTATGCATTTGTGTTTGTTGGTTGTCTATATAAAGTTAATATTCTCTCTCTCTCTCTCTCTCTCTGTGTGTGTGTGTGTGTGTGTGTGTATGTGTGTGTCTGTCTCTGAGAGAGGGAGAGACGGAGAGAGGGGGAGAGAGAGAAAGATCTAAATGTTTAAATATAAAAATATGGCAAAGTTACATAAATTAGGAATGGTTTCTCAATGCTGTTTATCTGAGAGTGGAGGTAATAAATTTTGCATTTGAGGAATAAATGTCAAACATTTGTAATTTTGAAAGAATATTCTCACATTGTGCTTGGATAATGTAGAGATACCTTGTGTATTTAATATCTTGCAATTTGTTCTTTATGAAAACTCAACCCCCCACTATTTGAAATTATTTTCCTCAGTTTTTCTATTTACTAAGCTGTACTTTCCTTTTACTCTTTTAAATTTTCCCTAATCTTTTCTTGATCCCTAGGTGCAATACAGTTATGATCAAAATAGTGGCCAACTGGGTGCATGGGAAATCACTGACTTGTGTCAGTCTTCACCATGTAAATGTTCTGGCCACGACTGATTTCAAACTTGCTTTCTGGAACTGTGGAGAAATACTAATGATCCCCTCACAATCCAGCCCCAAAGCACTACCACTTGTTTCAAAAGTTTATTGGGAAGTTTTGATAAGCTTTCTCAGTTAAAATGCTAGCCCCAACGATGTTAATCCTTTGTCTTCTCAATTGACTTCATTTCTTCTGTTTTTTAAGGGGCAATACTTTTATATAGATACAGTTCACATACTATGCCATGCAGACATTTACTTTTCTGTTTTTAATACATCTCTTGATGGACAGACACCATATTTAGTAGCTATTTTTTATGATGGATTTGCATATATGGCGGTGTCAAAAATGTACCCAGAATTCTTTGATACTCCTCTTGTTTATACTGTGGATTCCACTTCAGCTCCTTTTGACAGTGAGTTGTACCTAATGATTTGTTCCTATGAATAATGCCACATGGTAAACATGACTGTAGGTCACTTCTACATCTGTATCTTTTGAACATAGTTTTACTTGTCTTTTTCTTTCAGAAATTTGACTTTGGAAGAGAAAAGCTGTCAAAGCATTTGGCAGCCTTCCTGTGCCCTTTGCTCCATGGAAAGGTCTGTGTGGCCTGTAATTGAGGTCTCCAGCCCACAGTCATGTCAGTGAGCAGTCTTTGAACTGACTGTGACCCAAGGCCAGTCTTCAGCTCTATGGTGTTATTATTGGCATACTGACTATAAGCTCACCAATAGCTCTGGTTCCAAAGCAAGAACTAAGCTGGTACCAATCTTTAGCTTATGAAAACTGGGGGATTATTAATGTTTAATGGTTTAATCCACTAAATTCTGAAGTGATTTGTCACACAGTAACAAAAAAATGCAGTGTGTCTCATATTAATCCAAGAGCATAAGGGGCTCATTAGCATTAGAGTTTAATTATGGAATAGAGAGAGCATGTAGGAGAATTCGTTAATATTCCTAAGCATTGACAAAGAACTTATACTGCTTTCAAGAGGAAGCTGGCATTTGAATTCTCTGTTAATGACATATTTACTGGGTATTAGTGGCTTATCACTGTCAAGGAGTTTCTGTAGTGCGTAGGTATTTAAAGCTGTATTCTGTTAATGAACCACTTGGTCAACAGTGATCTGTGATGTCTATGGTAAGATGGGATGATTTGTAACCCAAAGGGCAAATTGATTAGGTTTCTGGAACCATGTGAGGTTAATTAACAGTGAGAAATCTGTCCAAATCCCAGAATCTTAGCTATTAAACTCAAGGCTCAGTGCCTAGGCTTTTATGCTGGTCACTGATGCAAGAGATGATACGTATTTATTTAAAGGTAAGAATTCCTCTTATGATTTTTCAATGAGTATTTAAATACAAACATCATTGACATGTATTTTTTTAAACTTAAAGCTTTAAATGGTTCTTTCCTTTTTACTGAGAGACTTACTAAAGAAGTAGATAAATTAAATTATTTAAACAATGAAGAATATTTGACCTAGATATTACCTTGAATTTTATACATTAAACTACAGATTATTTGGCTCAACAGAACCAGAGTATAGGCAAGTCCTCACATGGCTTCTGAATGGAAAAAAAAATCTCTCTTAAGAATCCATATTTTAACTTGATAACATTTGGCGGTGCAGTGGTGGTCCTTAACAATGCTAAGGAATGACAGTTTGGGGAAAAATCTAAAATAAGCCTTGGTTAGCTAAGCAAAATACTAAATGAAATACGTTAAAATTGCAAATCACACTTGCAAACACAATTAGTAAACACATGGAGCCTTGCTAAAGCAAAGAATAAGGAGAAAAAGGATGAAAGAAATGTGAGCTCACTTGCCATGAGCTTAGGTCAATGCACAGATTCTTTCTACATAAGAAGACATGATGAGTCCAGATGCATCAAACCTAAAGTCTCCCTGACAGACAGAGCTAATTATAGCTCCCAGTAATGGTCTTCATTCTCTTTTATTCTCATTTTCCTAGGAAGAAGCTTTGGTTTTGTTTTGCTTTCTACCCAAAGAAGAGAATGATCTGGTTATATGATTACCCATGTTTAATGTTTATTTCTTTGACATCTAATGTTATTCCTCCCATATCTTCTACTTTGAAGCTAATTGATTTCAAAAATTATTACTTTAGAAACTAGCTATTCTCATACACTTATGACAACAAAAACTCTATCAGGAAAAGATGTTTCAATTCAAGCATCTATTTTAATGGATGTCTGATGCAAATTGTTTGATGACAATAATTTTCTTAACTCTTATTATTGTGAATTTCAAATATATCAGCCTGTTTGCAGAATTAAGCAATGAATGGACGAAGGGAAAAGTGCATTCTGACATCGGTAGGCTTAAGCTACTTAAAGTGACAAGATTAGTACTGGCTTCTATCCTGACTTTGGATTTTGGATAAAACCATTGTCTTCCCAGAAATCAGCCTCAAGGGAAACAGGCATGACTTAGAGGACACTAATGATGCTATGATGGACCGGCACGGTGTTGGGACAGAGAGAAAGCCATTAGCTTCTCTCCTGGGATTTGTGTTATGGCAGCTCCAAAGGGAGTGAATTACTGTTAGGAACTGAAAATAGGAGAAAGTTTCTGCAAGAGGTGATATTCAAGCAAGGACAAGAGTGGTGAATTTGCAAGTTACTCCTTCTTAAGAGTACATACAGAAGGAAGAGTGGATACATGAGATCAAACAGTGAGATTCACTGGTTCATCGTGACCAAGAAGTAAAGAGGTGTTGATGGGTAATTTGGAAGATCTAGTAGTGAAGGCATGAAGAGAGTTAGTAGAATATGGTCTTCAAATGTATGATATGAGATTCTAGAGACATTATACACATAATTAATATTTTGGATTTGAATTTTTATCTCAGTATGAGGCCTATTTTTTATAAGAAGGCACCATGTCTGTAGGAGCTACATGTGGAAGATGGGGCATATTACTGTTATGTTCTCTGGAATACCACATAGAAAATAATTATAATAGTTTTTGATACGCTAATTCTCAAGTGTAGGTAGCAGCAAGCATACTCACTGTCATAGTTTAAATGAAAACATAGGCTCATGCACTGAGCACCTGGTCACAGTTCGTAGTGCTGTTTGGGAGAGTTATGGAACTTTCAGATCATAGAGAAACTTCTTTACTGGGGGCGGGCTTTGAGTTTATAGCCACACCTCACTTCCAGTTTATTTCCTCTGCTTCCTGTGTGCCACTGAGAGGTGATCTCGCAGCTTCCTGCTCTTGCCACCATGCTTTCCCAACCATTATGGACATAAACCTCCCTGGAACTATAAGCCAAAATAAACTCTCCCTTAAGCTGCTTTTGGTCATGGTATTTTAACACATCAACAGAAAGGTACCTGATAAAATCACAAAGGTAATATATTACAGAGATAATAGATAAATATTTTTTTTTGGTATGGGCTCCCAATTACTTTGAAAGGTACTTTCAATTTGGGTCCAGCATCTCCCCTTCGAATATTTAGCCATGGTATGGAAGCAGGACCACATGGAAGGAGAAGGATCCTGCTGCTGAGAGAGAAATGGGCTCCTAGAGGATGAAAACCTGTTGTAATCCGGAAAAACAACTCAGGTTCCACTGGAGGGTACATGGAGCATGTTTAATTGGGGTGCATTGTTCAAGCTATATAGCTGTCAGTTGGCCAGAATTTGTTATCCCATAAAATCTGGACAGGCAGCCACAGGTGATGCAGGCTGTCTTCAAATGTTTGAAGATAGAGTAGACTTGATGATAGTATTTAGTCTTTCATTTAAGATAAACGGAAACATCATTTAGGAACCTAGAAATAGGCAGGTTTATTTTTCCAGTAAGGTTTTGGTCTGTGGTTTAAAAAAACAATCAGTAATCTTTTGCTTTTGTCTGGGAGTTAGGAAGTTTCTGCCTCCTTAAAAGTATTAAACGCTGTATAACAGAAAAATCCACAAGAAAAATAAAATTATGAAATTTATTATATAAACACCTAATTTTTGTTGTAGTTTCATGTCTACATAGATATAAAGAGTTTGTATAGATGTCAGATGTTTGATTTGAGTTCACTCAGAGCTCTAAAGTCCTAGCTAGGTCCCTACAGCCACAGTGACTTCATTTTAATGGGTTTGTTGTTCTTTTTGCCTTCTGAAAACCAGTAAGATTTCTAATAGTATATGACTGACTTTCTCAAAAGAAGTTTGTAAGAATTTGGGTGCAGACTATTAATATATTCTAATATTGGTTTCTTTTTTTTCCCTCTTGCTTGCTCAAATAAGTTCTGGCTCGCACCTATCCCATGCCTCCATAAGGGATATTTGAGAAATAGACCAAATGAAGAAAAATTAAAAGGTGATGATTTGTATGTGAAGCACTCTGAAGCTTTTAAGTTGAAGCCATGGCCCCCAGCTAGTGTCACTACTAGGAGTTGGTTGGATCTATTTGGTAGAGGGGGCTGGACACTGTTAAGAGGGAGTAGTAATTAATTAACCCATTAACCCTTAATGGTTTATCTTTTGATGAGCTCATACTGAATGGCTATTAGAGTGTAGGACCTAGTTGAAAGAAGGAAGTCCACGGAGGTGTACTTTTGAAGGCTATGTCTTGCCAGAGCCCCTTTTCTCTGTCTCTTTTTCTTCCTGGAAGCTATGAGGTGAGAATTGTTATTCTGCAGCACTTCCTGTTATGATGCTCTGAGAGAGGAAAGCCAAATGGCCATGAACTGAAAACCCTGGAACCACAAGTTGAGAGGAATATTTCCTCCCTGGAGTTCTTTCTGTCAATTATTCCATCACAGTGATGAAAAACTGACTAAGAACAGAGTGTCCACCACACCCCATCACCCAAGCTCATGTGATGTGTTTCAAAGACAAAGATTCTGGGATCTTATAAAATTTTTTTTAACTTTCAAACTTCACTTTTCCTATATAAAATGAACATGTAAAATAGATATAATAATTTTCAACAAAATGTAATTTTTCCCAAGGTTATTCTTTCAATCATGTAAATAGCATGCATGGGTGACTCTCAGTGTAGATGCTGAAGGGATCATGCATCCAATGTCTGGTGTTTTCTTGGAAGATCCTAAGCTACACTTAATTCGTACTCTACCAGTGGTTCTCAAACTTCCTAATGTTCAACCCTTAAATACAGTTGCTCATGTTTTGGTGACCCCAAACCATAAATTATTGCATTGATAAGTATAATTTTTCTACTGTTACAAATCATAATGCAAATATCTGACCTGCAGGATATCTGATAATGCAATCCCTATTGGGGGTGGCTCACAACCCACAGGTTGAGAAACGCTACCCTAAACCTGAGACTTTGCTCATATAAGATTTTAAACCCTGTTCTGGAGACAAGGAAGGAGAGCAAATGCAACAATAACTGTGGAATATCACTGATGTCTCTCAAAAAACAGTTAAGAAGAAGCCATGCAGCACATAAGACTGAGGTCCAGATGAATAGAGTCAACACTGACAAAAAGCAAACTGTGGCTGCAGGACGGTGGAGTACAGGGCACTGGAAGGTCTGGAAAACTCAGACTGCACCGTACAGACCAAGGGAAGTTACCTTAAGTAACATGGAGACAACAGAGGCCTCTAACAGATGTAGTGAATTTGAAAACTGTCAGGCAAGAGGTCAAGGACTGGAAAGGAACTTGAGGAGCACAGACCAAACCTTCAGGAAGCCAGAGAATAAGCAATGCTGCTAAGGAAAGTGGTACATCTGACCCCTTGTTCCCAGGCAGGAGGAAACAGCTTTTACAGTGTTCACTTTTTCAGAGACAAATTGATATAAATGGAATGTTCAGAATAGCCAGTAAATAGCCTGATATGGTGATTGTCACACATCTGTAGTCTCAGTTACTTGGGACACTGACGCAAAGATGTCCTTTCAGCCCACAGGTCTGAGGATAGCCAAGCAATAGGGAAAGATGTCGGGAATAACTTTAAGCAATAATGGAAAATGGCATTTCAAGGTGAATGATTGTGTCCTTCTGGCCTGATTTGAAATACTTTCCAAGCAGAGATATTTGGTGCCTGAGGGGGGCAACTGGCAATATCTAAAGATGTTTTCTGCTCCCTCTGCCATTAGAGCATCAAGGCACGGAGCAGCTCTCAGTGGGCAGAGGTCCTGGGTTCCTCAAATATCCGAAGGCACATGGGCTGACCTCACACAGCAGGGAATTAGCCAAATCTGACTTGCTATAGGTTCAAAACTGAAAAATACTCACTGAAAGCATCTGAAACATTCCAAGAAACTATTCCAAATTTAGTGAGTTTCAGAATTTGACCAAGTTATTTGGATTTCCCAGCCAATTCTGATGAATATAGTCACATACACTAAGGGAGTGGTTCACAACCTCCTACTGCTGTGACCCTTTAAACCGGTTCCTCATGTAGTGGTGACTCCAACCTTGTAATTATTTTGTTACTACTTTATAACTGTAGTTTTGTTACTGTCATGTACTGTAATGTAAATAGCTGATATGCAGGATGTCTGATATGCTATCCCCAAAGGGTCACGACTCATAGGCTGTACTAAGGGAAGGTTTTGTCACAGCCTTGTGCCACCTGGTACTGAGATTTAGGTCATTATTTACCTATTGCTACATTGCTTTAGGGAACACTTGATAGCTAATGACCAAGTCCATTCTCCTGGCAGTAAAATTGCCATGACAACAGATTGAAGAAATGTCACTAATGACTAAACTGTAAAGCAAGGGGAACCGTTTAAAACACTTTACACACAAGAAAGGATCAGAGCACGGATATGTATATGAAGAGTCAAGATATTTGGGGTAACTCTGCGGCACACACAGGATTTTGCTTAAAAAAAAAAAAGATTCTATTTTAAGCACCAAGCAAAGTCCTTCAGAGGACCCAAATGAATGTTTAATGAACTTCTGCTGTGTTTTTCAGCACACAAATAGGCTGGAGTTCCTAGGGAGAGTTTCACTGGCAATTCTCTGTGAAGGTAAGTCCTTCTCTGTCAAAGCAATCTGTCAATGGATTTTTCTAGAGCCATTCTGAAAACTTCCCGCTTTACGAAACTTTTTTTTTTTGTGAATCTGAACACAATTTCCCTTGGCTGCAACCTCTTCCTTGTGGTATAGTAACCGTACATTTTAACATGGGGTCAGCGCCACACTTACTTGCACATTAAAGCTGGAGGAAACCGTTCTGTGTCTTTGATGTATTATTGTGTGCTTATTATGTGGGCTCCGTCTCCTAATGAGGACAGAAGAGCTAGAAAAGGAGGGCATGGGAAGATACTTAAAGCTTGCTGTTGTCAGAGGTTCAACTGGTTAGGAAGGATAGAATTGACTATGTAAAATATAATTCCATGGCCTAAATTTAAGTCACATATTTTTAAAGAAAGAAGGAGACCAAAGAAATAAATACAAAGTAAATGTTAGCACTTGATTATGAATGAGCTCTACAGATCTATCCCCATACAGTATTAGGACAATTAAACTATATTGGAGGGTGAATTTTAAATTGTCTTCATAACTTTACAACTATTTCACTATGGTGTGTGTGCATGCGTGTGTGCGTTAGTGCGTGAGTAGGGACTTGAGCTCCACAATATGACTGGAGGTCAAAGGACAACAACATGGGCCCCAGGAATTGAACTCAGACCATGAAGGTTGGGGACAATCCCCTTTACCTGATGAGTAATCTCACCAACCTAGCTTCAAAATACTCACGTTGAATTCATTTGGCTAAGATTTCTTCTTTAAACACTTTCATCCAGGTAACATATTCTCTATTCTGCCCTTTGAGGGGAAACTATATATATATATTTGGAAAAGCATATATATATGTGTGTGTGTGTGTTTCCTACCATAGACATATTAATTGATTGGCTATGTTTCAGCTTTTTAGGAAATAAAAGAAATTGATTATAAAACAATGATGACAAATCAAATGGTTAAATTCATATTGTCTCTGGGCTTTCCACTAATCTCTACTCACTGTACGTTGACAAACTTAGACAATACCTCTGATAGAGTCTATTCTTGCCCTTGGGGTGATCAAACAGGTGGTCAACAGCTTGTGGGGGGAGCATGCAGTAAATGCTGATTTCTCTCTCTCTCTCTCTCTCTCTCTCTCTCTGTGTGTGTGTGTGTGTGTGTGTGTGTGTGTGTGTGTGTGTGTGTGT
>CAJQZJ010032856.1:4109740-4121748 GCA_907164525.1 Lophiomys imhausi
TAAACTTAAATCTTTCCAAATCCTATGTGCCTGTCTCTGCATTCTAAATTTTGGGATCAAAGACATGTGGTTTCCAACTGATGGGATTAAAGATGTGCTCCTCCACCCCTGGATCAAAGTTTTTCTCTGTTTAGAGTTTGTTTTGTATCAGGTGGCCTTGAGCTCTGAGATCTGCCTGTTTCTGTCTCTAGTATGTTGGGATTAAGGGTGTATTCTTCCCCAATGATGTGACTAAGGGTGTGCACCATCACCACCCTGGTAAACTATCTTTTATAGTACCCCTCAAGTGGATGCCGAGTATTGACCAAGTACTGTGGACAGAAGAATAAAAAGGGACATTTAAGAATACCATTGTTTCTATTCTCGGTTTTGTTCTGCCCCAAAACCACCTAGGAGCCAACTCCAATATTAACACATGAGGGTTATTTATTCAATCTCAGAGTTTGGACTCTCAACACTCACTGACACAGCAGTTTGTGTTGAGAGCCCCCAGACCCAAAAGTACAGAGTTTATACAGAGACTCAGACAAAGAAGCAGGTTCTTTACCATATGATTGGATGACACTTGGGTAGCTAGTCATGTCCATTTTTGATTGGCTCGTTGTTACTGACTAACCAGCTGCAGTCAGCTTGACCATCAGAAAGTTTGTTTAGACTTTTTGGGTGCTTTCTCAGAGTGAGCTGTCTGGTGATGATGAGTGAATACCCCTGGAATAGAAGGTCAGGTACATTTTGTTGTTTTTTCTGGAACTGGAGGTTAGCTCTGAGTCAAACTTAATACAAAATGGAATCTTTTTTCTTTTCTTTTCTTTTTTTTTTTTTTTTTTGAAGATGGATTAAGTCAGGCTCCACAGTTTCACTCTACAGAGCCTATGGAACTATGTAGATAAACTTGTTAGGATCTCAGACACTAATAGGTATGGATATGAAAGCCCACAGATATTTGTTGTGGAACCCATTCTCTACCCAACCTCATGTCTTGATGTATAAAGAGGAAAACATTATTGAAGGGGTCCATGTGAAAAGGAGAGTTAAAGACACCCGTAATGCAATTTTTGTTTTTGTTTTTTTGTTTTCTGAGACAGGGTTTCTGTTTATCCTTGACTGTCCTGGACACACTTTGTAGAGCAAGCCGGCCTTGAACTCACAGAGATCCTCCTGCCTCTGCCTCCCTAGTGCTGGGATTAAAGGCGTGCGCCACTACGCCTGGCTCATAATGTAATTTTATACTCAGGGGCCACATCAGTTTCATAGAACATAAATAAGACACACCTAAGCAACAAAGTATAAAAGCAACATGACCATCTCTTTCTCTTCCAGAAATTTGTTTTAACGTCCCATATTTTTTTCTCTAAGTCAACCAATTTATTAGGATTGTCATGATAGAGTACCAGAATCTGGTCATTTAAGTAACAGAATTTTGTTTCCCGTAGTCTGGGGATTGGCAGGCATAGTTTCTTCTATAGCTTCATGTATTAACTCATGAGCATTGTCTCTTCTCTGTGTTCTCATACAGCCTTTATCTATGCACATGCATTCCTTGTATCACTCTTCTTACAAGGACACTAGACATATCATACTAAGGGTCAATCATTTAACCTCAGTTACTTCTTTAAAGACACTCTTTTCATATAAATTCTGAGTACAATGATAAAGGCTCAAGATCCGAAATTTGAAGTAAAGTAATTTGGTACACAATACAGGCAAAGACATGTTTAGCTTTATTTTAACTTCTTCTTGATTCTTTGTGGATTGCATATCATATACCCTATTCCCACCCCACTCCTTCCCCTATCCCTCTTTTCTACCCTCAACCCTTGCAACCTGCACCCCCAAGAGAAAACACACACACACCTTGTTGTGGAAGTTGTAGTGTGTCACAGTGTGTCCCACAGTATATGCTTTTCTTTCCACATCTTTTTTTTTTTGTTGTTGTTGTTTTTTTGTTTTTCGAGACAGGGTTTCTCTGAATATCTCTGGCTGTCCTGGACTTGCTTTGTAGACCAGGCTGGCCTCGAACTCACAAAGATCCACCTGCCTCTGCCTCCCAAGTGCTGGGATTAAAGGCGTGCGCCACCACCGCC
This sequence comes from Lophiomys imhausi, assembly GCA_907164525.1. Lineage (NCBI taxonomy): Eukaryota > Metazoa > Chordata > Mammalia > Rodentia > Muridae > Lophiomys > Lophiomys imhausi. The sequence goes on from CAJQZJ010032856.1 coordinate 4,111,825, forward strand.
CGGCTTCTTTCCACATCTTTACTTGCAAATGTTCATTGCAATGAGTCATAGGTCTGGTTTGAGGCTTCTGGCTTCTGCTACACATAAATACTGGATCTTCAGATATCCTGTTGTTTCCCCGTGTTATGGAGATCCTACAGCTTTGGTCTGTAAGACTGACCACTTCGTATACTCTGGCAATTCATAGATGGAGTAGATGTCAGGGTGGACCAACTCAAAGCCCTGAATCTGGGCCTGGGTGGTAGCTAAGTTGGTCAGTGGCCAGATCTCCTGCATCCATATCATCAGGGCAGGATCTCCAGCACGCTCCTGTTAACTCACCCAGTGCCACAGCTGGCAAGGGGTAGGGCCAGCTCTCCCACTCTCATGCCCTTGGGGTCAGCTCAGCTGCGCTCCTGCCACCAGGGCCAGCTCTACTGTGCTGCCCAGGAAAGATGCAAGGCCACTTTCCCAAGCACCGCAGCCTGCTCTGTTTTATATGCATTTTCTGATATGTATAAAACTAACCAACTCTCCATACACAAGCGTGCAGACATACATCTGCACACATATCTTCATCATCCTTATATACCTAAAACGTATTCCACCCAATTTTTCTTTCCAAATAACTTCAGCAAATATCTCAAATTTTTATAGCTGAAGTGTGATATAAGATTATTTTCTGTGGAACTGAAGTAACTTTTAAAAGTCACAATAAACAGACTTTAATACATCTACTACACTCAAGAGCTTTGTTCATCTCACAATAATTTCCCTATTAGACATCTGTTTCCAATGATTTAAAGAGCAGTCTCATGAATAACATTATTGAGAAAACTAGTGATGATGATTGTAGCAAGTGAACAGTTCATTAATAAGAAGTTGAAGAAATCAGAAACTCTGATCCATTAAGTAGGGTAAGATATATTCAGAATTACATGTTGCATCTGTTTATATATAAGGAGGGAAAGAATTTTTTTTTAAAGGAAGTGTACAAGACATAAAAACCATGGTTAGATATACATGGATAGGGGCAATTATTACACAGAGATAAATGCTAGTGGATACGAGAAATGAAGCTTGTGCAACCTACAACTGACTTTCTAATCTAAATACTCATGGCCAAGAAGTGGATTATTGGTTTCCAAGATGCCCTCACTAATGAATTCCTCTCCCTTGCATTGGCCCACTTACCATCAAAGCCAACTCTTCCCTGGAGTCCGTACTCTCAGCTGCTAAACATAATAACAGCACTTATTTGCTATTAAATCACCGTAATGCATAGTAATATAACCACTGTATTAAGTGTGTGAGTCCTTACCTCCTCACTTCATTTTCACAACACTCTAAAGTATATAAACTCACTCTACACATTCAATGGACTGGAAGAAGGTAAATAATTTGCACAAATTCGCACAGCTACTGGCCACTCTAGGACAAGAGTCTGGATTAGTCATATCATTCTATTCTAACAGTGAAGTATTTTACTACTGATAAATACAGCACAGTATCAGTGTGTATAACATTATTAGGGACTTCTAAATCAACTTTCAGAGATTACAGTCAAACTTTGTAGATGAATCTGGATTTCTGATTTAGGGACCCAATAGGATGAAAACAATCCTACTTCTGTTTGAGTGTTCCCTGTTAAAACAGTGAGAGATATAGAGTCTCCCCCTATTTTTATGGCTACCCATATTACTGTCTCAAGCACAGGACAATAGGTTTGAAGACTGATGCTCTGTTTTGTGTGTAGAAAGGAAGTAAAGACAGGAGATTTCAGGACAGTGTTGGAAACATCATGAGAACAGAAACCCTTTGGCACTTCAAGAATAGTGCTGGACACAAGGTAACATTAATCATGGCTACACATTTCCTGTGTGACAAGTCCTGCCCTAGCCTCTGAGGACACGATGCATTCTCTCATGCAAAGACTCAGTGTAAGACTGGGATAGAGATGAACAAGCAGGGAGTTGCGACCGAGAGCCTTCCTTGCCAAAGGCATTATATGAACCTGCAAAAGGAGCACGTGCTTCTAGGAAGAAGGCTTAAGAACATTGCATCTAGGCTAAGGTTGCAGAATTAGAAACAGGTTATCCATGAGATTGTAGGCAAGAGCCCTTGAGATCTCATATTTATAAAATTTGAATTTTACAGGCAGGGATCTGTAAAAAGTTCTTGTGACTGTGCCTCATGCTCAGAGATTCTGATGGAGTGGATGTGAGTGTGGACTTCACACTGGAGTTTTAAAAGTTCCTCTAGGGATTTCAATTTTTGACCCTAAGAGTCAAGGTAATAGCTCTCATTACTGTTTGGGGTTTAGTCACATAAAAGCCTTCAAAAATCTCCTCTTGGATTTGCAAGCAGCTTTTCCCTAGTGACTCTAAAATTACAAATTGCTGCCTGGCTGTTGAAAGTGGAATATGCAAGACCTAAAAACATGGGAGATTTATCCATTTTTTTTCTGTGCAGGGGGCAAAACTAGCCTACAAAGGAAAGGGAGGCTTAGATTCAGAAGGGGTTTGTTTGCCAAGTTTGTTTGCCAAATTATGGTGTTTGGTCTTCACTTGGTGCACAGTGTTGGTGAGTCAAGGGCTTAAGAAACTGATTGATAATATAAAATTTCTTTCAAACGAATACAAAATGGAAGGTAGAGAGCACAACTGGGTAGAAGTAACACAGGATCAGAAAGAGAGGCATCCAGTGTGGCCCATGGAACTCAAGCAATTTTGGCTCAAGTCTCTTCCAAAAGAAGATTGGGAGAAAAAGTCTCGCCTCCCTGTTTCTCATTCATATCCACTAGAGTAAAAGAAATGTATCATTAATCATTCTTTGCATAATCCCTGTTTGAGGAAAGGTAGTAGATGGTTATGAATTAACTGTCTGGAAGGTTTGCATAGAGGGCAAACAGCAGCGGACCCTTGTGGAAACGTGTTCACCAGACAGCACAAAGGCAGGGTAAAGCTGGTGGTGCCACAGGAAGTCAACTCAGATAATGATGCAAACGTTCTAGCCTAGGCCTCGCTCTCAGGAGCACCCCAGCCCTCTCCACTGGTTACGCGTATATTCTTGGCCCTTGATATTTCTCTTGGACTGTTCAAGGGAAACAGGAGATAAGGGATGGGAAGGGGATGTGCATGGCACTCTAGCCTTGGTCATTCATTACTCAAGCCTGGAAAATAGCCCCAAGCTTTTCATGACTCAGATGTTTGGGAAAGGACTAGACTGCCACTGGTGGGAAAATGATGACTTGTCCTCACTCAGCAAACATGTCATAAGAGAACAGCATGAGGTACACCTGTGCATATCCGGTTCACATCCTTCCTGTGTGTCCTGTTTTGGGTGAGCCTCCTGAAATCAGCACAAATCAGTTCAAGGACACCCTGTGAGTCTTCACTGTCCCTTAAGTTACAGCTGAGACACGTTGTCACACCACAGCTGGCTGAACTGCTGAAGTCAGCCTGTGGAATCTTAAAATTCCTGGCCAGAATGCTAATATTGGTATTTAAGTATTAAACCTTTTCAGTAACTTTCTGAGAAACTGAAAGTATTTCACTGGGTGAACATACACTTTCTCAGAGAAGGGTCACTATGGCCCTCAGTATAGGTTTCAATGTGTCCTATGGCAATCAATGGGAATGAAGACTCATGGGTCCAGAGTTTCAGAAACCTGGTCTTCAATTTCCATATGGAGTTAGACACACTAGATAGTTGCATGAAGTGGAAGCATGGCTCTTAGCTTTTCCTGCTTTCAATAAAGTCCTTTAATTAGGTCAAAAACTGAGTAGCTGCCCTTTTTATAATAACTGGCTAGTGTTTATTGAACTTCTTTATGCTATTTACTTTGGAAACATTAATTAAATATTTCCAGTAATACCATGGGACAGTATTATAATTCCAAGTCATATGCGTTGCTGCTGAGAAGAATAAAAACTGAGTGATTGCCTCAAGCCAGTGAACCCAATTAGCATCAGAACCAAGTTGTGAGCTCCCATCTAACTGGTTTTCCTTCGTAATTTTCCTTTGTAATTGGCTTTTCTTTAGCAACTCCACATCTCTTGTCTCTGTGAAAGTAAGTCCCTGGTAGCCAAGCTCCAAAGAGAATTTAAGTCCTGTTGTATGGTTCACATAGTCCATCGTTTTCTCAGTGTGGTCTAAGAGTTTACCCCATTCAATCACCTCTTCATGAGGACACGGACTATGTAATGACACTCTGCTTTGACTCGGGCAGTGGGATGCAGTGACTGTCAAGGTTCTGCTCCTGCTCCGGGGTTCATTTGCTTGTCAAACAGTGGAAGCACAGGAGGATATCATACGAGACATTCACAGATGTAAACACTGAGAAGACAAAATAATGGGTGATGGAAGGATTAGGGTTAAAAAAAAGGACACACTGAGTATCCGATGACTAATCTGGGCCATATGAGCTGAAACCATGATGGTGAGAAGAAACCAGAATGTGAAGAACTAGGGAAGGGGCATTCAAGCAGAGGGCTTGGCATATGCAAAAGTATGGGGACCCACTGCTTCCTCCCCTGAGTGTTTGTTCTCCACTGTGGTACCCAGATCATCACTGGATGTGATAGGAGGTCTTATTTATGAAATATGTAGCTGTGGTTATCCATCTAAAGTGATGCTGCATGTTTCACTCATGGGTTTGTAGACATTCCTGTAAATAAAATCCTGACTGGACACTTGCCACATGCCAGCCAAGGAGGACATACATGCCTGTCTGTGCTTGAGTTATCAGGAGAATGTGACATTCCCTGCCAGCTGTCTATAGACAAAACCAACTAAATTCTCTTTAGGTGTCTAGTGAATGAAGGGGTGACCTATTCAAAGTCTGGTATGTTTTGCTGGTATAAACGTGTTCAGTCACTTGATGAAGCAGGAGGCTCTTTGAGTAAGGATTTCATTTAAGTAAAACCTGGGAAAAAACAGGTGACCTACAATGGATACAGACCATGGTTCTCAACCTTCCAAATGTTGAGACCCTTTAATATAGTTCTTCATGTTGTCGACTCCAACCATAAAATTATTTTTATTGCCACTTCATAGCTGTAATTTTACTACTGTTATGAATTGTAATGTAAATACCCAATTTTCCTATGGTCATGGGCAACCACTGTGAAAGGGTCATTTGACCTCTGAAGGGATCACGACCCACAGGTTGAGAATTGGTGAGATAGATGCTAGGTAGATAGAGATGGATACTAGTTAGTTATAAGAGAGATAGATAGATAGATGGATAGATAGATAGATAATAGATAGAGATTGACACTAGTTATAAGATAGATAGATAGATAGATAGATAGATAGATAGATAGATATGGATGGATGGATAGATAGATAAATAGATTACATAATAGCACAGTAACCCCAGTGACATCATCTCGCTTCTCTTGAGGAAGTTGAGGATCAGACAAAGAGTGTCTTGCCAGATACCATAGTTAGTACACATCCTTAACCTGCAACACACACCCTGTCAAAGACAAGTTTTCTGCCAATCATGGCCGGTCTGAGCAGCACAACAGTGACCTGCAGAGACACAGTTCTCTTCAAACAGTGAAGCCTAATCCTTCTCGCTCCCATCTTTCTCTCCCAACTGTAGGAATGCTTTCTGCAAACTTGTCTTGAAATTGACACCTTCCCCATCTCTTGATCTCAACCTAAGACTACCTTCCTACAAGGAGACTTTTGGAATCAGCGTTTATAAAGTAGCCTTTCATTCTACCCACTGCTCAGTTTTGCTTCATTGCGTTGTCCTGTTGAGTTCCGTGTGTCACTTACAGGGTGTATATGGTTTCACTGCTGTGTTTTCACTTCACTGTTGCCTGTACATCTGCTCTAAGACTTCAGGAGGGTGAAGAACATGGGAATCATGGTCAAGAATTTTTCAAGAACCCCCCTCCCCTGGCACTGTCTGGCACATACTAACTGTGCAGTCATACAATGGTGAAGCAAATAAAGTAAATAAAGCTGTTTGTAAAGCTGTTAAGGCTCATAAATTTATAGGAAAGAAATTTCCTTTTCTTTCTTTTTTTTTTTTTTTTTTTTGAGACAGGGTCTCTCTGTATAGCCCCAGCTATCCTGGAACTCACTTTGTGGACCAGGCTGGTCTCAAACTCAAGGATCTTGCCTGTCTCTTCCTCTCAAGTGCTGGGATTAAAGGCGTGTACCATGTCTAGCTAGGGAAGACATTTTCAACACGCCTTAAGCTTACTCTGTACATAACCTTAAGAAATTTAATCTCTGGGTCCATGAGATGGTTCAGTGAGTAATGGTGCTTGCCAATAAGCCTAACAACATGACATTGATCCCCAGAACCTACATGATGGAAGAAGATACCTGACTCTCATAGCTGTCCTCTGACCTCCACATACCCACTATACCACATACACCCTCATACACTCAGGCATGCTTCCACACAAACATGCATACACACACATGCATATATACTCATAAATTAATAAATATAGTTTAATTTTTAAAGTATTAATCTCTGCTTGTTCATTTCTTAAATCATAAGTGGAAGTTTTAATAGCCAGTATTTCAGAATGTAGCAGTGTTTTAAAGCAGAGTACTTAATGGAAGGATTAAGTTAAAAAGAGATCATTAGGATGGAGTCTAATCTAATGAAGTTACTTGTGTTACTCCACTTTTTGCTACTGCAACAAAATGCCTGAGGTAATGAACTTAAAGAGAAGTTTTACTTCAGCTTAGAGCTTCAGAAGTTGCAGTTTGCGGTCAGGAGGCCTTTACTACTTCAGGGCCAATGGCACACCATGGTGGCAGGCATACAAAAATGAAAGTGGAAACTGGACACAGAAACCTACTAAGAGAAAACCATGCTCAAAAGCAGGGTGAAGGTACCTGCAAGTTAAAGACTATATCAGAAGATAAGCTACCAAAGCCTTGGTCTTAGACTTACAGCCGACAATATTGATAAGAAAAAAAAAAATGAACCCATGAGTTTTAAAATGGTTTTTTTAATTCCTTGTTATTGTATGTGTGTGTGTCTGAGTATGTGCTTGCATGTGGTACATACATGTACCATGGCACCTATGTTGATGGAGCTCAGAGGCCAGCTCTCAAGAATTGTTTTTCTTCTTCTGCTTTACATGAACTCAGGGGATCAAACTCATATGACAAGCACTGTGACCTGCCAGACCTTCTCAGTGGCCCAAATATGTGTTTTTGAGCCATCCAGTTTGTGACGTTCATTCAGAATAACAGGAAACTGATGCATCTCTCCAAGCTAAATTTGTTCATTTCTAAAGTAAGGACAATGGCAGTAGCTATTACAAGATGAGGACAGAATGAGACTGTGATCACAGTGTTTAACAGAATAGTACAAGCACACGGACCACTCTAACATATCAACAAATTGTGACTTTCTTCCTAGAATCTAACTCTTTCATATTTTAAAGTTAGTAATATTATAATCATGGCAAGTTTCCAGTAGAGAGCAATTTAGAATTATCCATACCCACATAAAATTTTGAAGTAACATCTATTTTAACGTTCAATAATGTTGTATGAATTAGTGCTTTAAAAATGAATTCATTTTTTTCTTTTCTTTATTTCTTTTTTCTTTTCTTTCTTTTTTTTTTTTAGGGTTTTCGAGACAGGGTTTCTCTGCATAGCCCTGGGTGTCCTGGAACTTACTCTGTAGACCAGGCTGGCCTTGAACTCACAGAGATCCGCCTACCTCTTGCTGCCTTCCTAGTGCTGTGATTAAAGGCGTGTACCACCAAACATAGCACGCACACTGATCCCCACTTCCTCATAGGCAATTCCCTTTAAACTCTATTATGCACTAAAATCTCATCTAATGAAGAAGGGAATTTTTGAGTACAATAGAACAGAAGAAACACCGCATTACCCCACGCACATGCATTTAACTGTGAACGTAACAACTCATCTCTGTGAAGAACACATTGTTAATTCCTTCTGAATTAAGCTTTGGTCTGTCTCAAGTTCTTCCTATCAAACTAGAACCCTACTCCCTTGAAGTTTTCCAGTGTGACACTATACAAACTACTGCAAAGAAATGGGGCAAGGCAAGCCCCCCTCTTCCTGAGAGCTTCCTGCTTCTCAAAGGTGTGCTCTGTCTGGTGTCACATTGCCACCTCCAGAATTCACATCTTGCATTTCCTGTTGATAATGTCTGCAGGAAAGAAAAACACACACACACACACACACACACACACACACACACACACACACACATCAGCGGAAGGAAATGGGGTTTGGAAAGGCTCTTTAATTTATGGAAAGCATGTGCAGTCATTATTAACTTTTATCTTTACCATCATACGAGGATATCCCCATAGGGCAGTTTCCATCTGAGAATATAAACACCTAGGTATCCACTGTACTTTCTAGACACACCTCCGAATTTAACAGCTTTGTTTACTGGTTCTCTAGCTGTCCGGTGTCTCCCAAATCTGACAGGACTGGCATCACCCGTGAGGGAAGATGATTAGCTGCAGCCACCCGTGTGTCTTGGAATCCATCCCCAAACAACCTCTTCTTACCATGAGGAATACTGGGCTGGAAGAGAGGAAATACACATTTTTGGGATTTTTTTTTCTCTTGAAAGCTTACAATATAAATTTTAGTACAGTGTACACAGTCAGGCTGCTGTTTCCTTTCAGCTCGAGCTAAACTTAGATTCAATGCACCAAAGGAATGCAGGAAACATAATTTTTTACATCTATAACATTCCCTTATCTCATTTGGAGGTTTTTAGACATCCTGCAATGGCTTAAACATATTAAATGAGTAAGTAACTGTCATTTCTAAAGAGCAGGCAACAAAGCTATTTCCACTTACTTCTTTTGTATGGTTTGATATGTTAACATCAGATTATTAGAAATACATTTTCCCATTTGTTTGTATTTTATTTTTTACACTAATTACTGTCTTTTCACTCTTTGTATAATAATTTATTAATTTTAAACATGGACTCTTGCCCAGCAATACTTCAGGGTTGTTTACCACCTAATAAACACATTAGGTGACCCTCTCTGACACATGTTCTCACTTGTCACTCTGCAAGTCCACAACTTTCTAGCCACATGACCCCATGTGACCTGTGCTGGCCTTGAAATCATAGAGTGCTTTCAGGGTGCTCAAGGCACTTCTGTCTAGCCACAGTGTGGAGTTCCTTGGAGCCCAGCAGAGAAAGTTCACTTCTGAATCCTGAGTCTGATCAAGAGCTTGAAATGCTGAGAGGTGATTTTCTTCTTTTCCGGACTAGTCTTAAATCAGTGAGACACACAGGTCTATGAGCACATTACTTCTGTTAATGTTAAAGAGAAAATAATTGTTTAAATATTATAAGGAAGTCATTTTTGTTAAACTTTAGGAAGTTCACCTTACTCGACCTTTAACCTTTGAGAAGCATTTGTGCTGCATTCATGTTCCTCTTTACCAAAACGCTGAGACATGCTGTCCAATCTCAAATGCTGCTGTTGTCCCTCGGAGCATTTATCTGACCACTGCCAGTCAGCCTTGTTTTGCTGCCAGATACCATCACATTACCCTTTTCTGCAAGGCCACACACAAGGAAATCCTAGACCTGACAGAACTTTATGGGAAGATAGGTGACCTCATTACTCTTTTCACCAACATCCTTCTTACTTGGGTGGCAAGTGGGCTTCTTCATCAGAGTTGCATCACTGAGGATAGGCAGCTGCAACTCAATGGCATCTCTGTTGCATGCACCCTCCAGGAAAATCCATTTATGCATAACCTGAGTCCTTTTTTCCAGTAATTGAAAAAAATACTTAGGTTAACATACAAAGAAAGAAATGGGCTTTTTTGTAATATTCTCATACATATATTAAGATTACCCTTTGTTTAGAGAATCTGACCCATAGATCAGAGAAATACACACACACACACACACACACACACACACACACACACACACACACA
>CAJQZJ010032856.1:4121758-4136583 GCA_907164525.1 Lophiomys imhausi
ACACACACACACACACACACACACACACACACACACACACACACACACACACGAGGGGGAGGAGGAGGAAGGGAGAGAATACATAAGTGAGTATAAAGGAAAGAAAACATGAGAAGGCCCCTTATTGGAAATCATACATTGTTATTGTTAGCTTTTGTCTTGATCATCATATGAGAATACTCCCATAGGACAGTTTCTCTCTGATATCTACTGTACCTGTTCTGCCCCATCCTACCATCATACATGGAAGGCCCAGAAAAGGCCAAGTCTCCCAGGTTCTAAACAACACTAACTGTACCCTCTCTCCCCTAGTCTATTCTTTTCATTCGGTCCAACCCCTTGTCCTGGGACAGTGTCTCTGGGGGAAAACACTGAAGAAAAATTCCAGGGAGCATCTTAAGAGTGCCGATTCATTAGAGTACTGCTGATTATGAAATTACGGTTTAGAATACAAAACAAAGTTCCAGCGATGCTCCTGCCAACACACATTTGCCATAATTTCCATCCTCATCATGTATTCTGTCTAGGAACTCATTTTCTGGTTCATTCAGACCACCACTCAAATCCTTTACTCACCAAATTCCCATCCGTGACTTTTTTAGCATTATTTATCACATGACTTAGATGGAATTCTTGAACAGCACTTGCATTTTCTTGTTTCGTTGTTGTTGTTTGTTTTTTGTTTTTTAATATTCCTTATTCGTGTTTCATCCTGTTGATTTTCTGGGTTATCCTCTGCCCTGTCCACTAACGTAGAAGCTCTGCGACTTCATGACATCGCCTCTAACCTGGTGCTTGGAACAGTACCTGGAATACAGTGAGTTAGCCCTCATAAATATCAATTGAATTTGCAAATAAGTCCTCAGAGATTAACCAATATTGCTTCAAAAGAGAAATCTCGTAACCTAGAGCCCATTTTAAGAAAGATGGGGGATCAAAATTAGCCTTTGAATATTTAAAGCTATAATTTATTTTTGATCCTATGGCATATATGTGAACCAAACCATACCATATTTCTTTCTAAAATAACCAAGTCCACATTGCAAGTTTGCCTTTGTCCATAATATTGTTGACAGTGTGTTTTTCCTTCTAAGCTCCCATAATACCTCATAGCCTCTCACTTTACAACAATGAACTAAATGTTCAGGAGCTATGGCAGCAAAGCAGGCATGGCAGCGGGAATAGGAAGCTGAAAGATTGCACCTTCTACTGAAACCATGAATCAGAAAGTGAGCTAGGAGTGTGGTTAGGCTATGAATTCTCTAAGCCCTCCTCCAATGATGTAGTTCCTCCAGAAATGCCTACTATGTCCTAAACAGCACTACCAATTGGAGAACAAGTGTTCAAATGCCTGAGCCTACAGGGGCCCATTTCTCATTCAAACCATTACATCTATATTTTGAATGCCAACTCTACCTAGTTAAAAACTTCCTTAACTACACAGAGGAAGAAGAATTAATTTCTTAACTAGTAAGGACATGCCTTAATATCTTTGAAACTTAGTTTTCTCACCCTTAAACTAAGGGGGAAAAGCATTTGAATTTTTTTTTCAAAATTAAAAAAAATTAGAAATCTCTTTTAAAGGAAAATACATATATCTAAAAATTGTGTGCATCTGGTTTTGTGGGTTTCAAAGATAACCCAAAGTTCATTTAGAATATTCATAGAATAAAACGTTTACTTACTTTTCTATTCCAGTGAAGTAAATGCTCTACTTCATAGAGTTTTCCTGAAAATAGGTGGTTAGCTACAGTATTCCTTAACTGGAATCTCTGATTCTTCATACTAATAATAATTCTAACTTACTATTATGCAAGTTCAGTACCCTTTTTCTCCTATCAGAATTATCTTGGTTGCCTGCTAAAAGCATCTAGAATTGAGGTCCAGCAGATGGAGAAAAAAATCTAACAATATACATTTTTAAAATCATACCCCACCTTATCCTTAGGTAAACTTACACCTATGTAATGAGTTCATTATTGGAAGCAATATCTGTTTGTTTCTTTTTAGGCAATTTGTGATCTCCTCATTTTAAAGCCACAAAAGAAATCTACCCTTTGTCTGTCACTATTTTTTGTAACTCATTTGAAATGTTCCTTTCAATGTTCAAGTAGTGTACATCACAGTTACACTTGAAAAAAAGAAATTTTCTGAATCTATGCTCTAAAGAGAGAAAATAGTTAAAATGTGTGTCTTCAGGTTTACGGGCCAGATTCCATGTATTTTATTCATTGGGTTACTTGGGAATGTTGAAAACACAGCAGGAAGTGAAGGCAAACAGAGAAAAATGGACGTTTAGGAAAGCCGGGCAAAGGATTGGAAATGTGGGCCATGAAGCCATTTGTTATAGGGCAATGAGCTTCAGATAGCTCAATTGTTTTTACGCCCATTCTGCTTTATGGCAAAAGAAAATATCAGTGTGCATGTAACTACTAACTTATTAGAAAGTTGAGCACAGGCATACAGTATTTTCTCAGGAAAAGCAACTGCACAGTATACTATAGAGCACTAGTCAACATTTGCCCATATTAAATAATTTATTGTTTGTTTCTCAAGAAGAGAAATGCTCCACTCTAGCTTAATGTGTTTTTGAAATGTGAAAGGTTATGGTTTGCAAAGCATTCACCAAGTATACAAAGCAATTAAGCAGTGTTCTTCCAAACTTCTTCAGGGTCCTACTGCCGGAGGAAGAGTAGGCAGTACCAGAAATCGGGAGGTGAGGCAGAGGGTTCATGGATTCAAAGCCAGCCTCAGCCACATGATGAGTTTAAGATCAGCCTGGGCTGCATAGTGACATTCTCTCTCAAAACAAACTAACTAAAAGCTACAAAAAGCTTCCAATTACTCTGCATAGAAAAAGAGTTGTCAGCAAACTTCTGAAATGTGGTATTATCCATTAAATAGAAAATCTCTAGACCTAATCTAGGTGGGAGAAGACTGCATCAAGTACCAGAGAGAGGCAAACAGATCTCTGGGGCCTTAAGGGCAAAGCAGTGTTTGGTGTCTTATAAGCATCATTAAAGGCCCTGACTTGTTCTAATTGCTCGGTAAACATCTTCGGTTAATGACAAATTCTGGCTAAGCTTCAGCAGCTTCACAGAGTCATTCCAGACAATTGGAAGATTTCCTCCGAGAGAAACAACATAAACCCCAGGGATAAACATGGGATCTTTTTTTTTTTTTCTAAAATGACACCACAGTTACTTCGGGGGTCATATCTAAATAGGGTACCACACCATTAGAAATATTTAAATGAGCCATACTCCGGACATCTTCCTCTTTTTCAGTAGACTGCTGATATAAACAGGGCTTTGTTTACTTTGCCTCTTTTCCTTTCACAAGGACAGGACAGAGGAGAGCTACACCTGACCCACAACCACAAAAAAAAGGTAATTGTCCCAGAGTTAGGATTAGGGCAGGGCTCTGTTCTTATCTTTCCAGGAGATTTAAATCATCCATTCAAGGAATCCAGGGACAACTGGACAACGGAAATCTCAGCAGAAAACAGATCAGACACCAAAGAAGATGAGTGGCCCAGACAATCCAGCCTTGTAGACTTCCTCAATAGCTGTTTCCTCAAAAGTCTACAAGCACAACAACTCAAAATCGCTAAGATCCTTCAGCTCCACAGACTGCTCCAGCCAGAACTTCAGTAAAGCCCTGAAGTTCAGCTTCTGTCTATGAACTTCTTAGGACATTTAAATAGCTGAGCACAAAAGGACTGAACATCAAATGGTTCTATTAACATTTTAAACCATTTTTCCATTCTTATTTGGGCCCCAAACAGGTTTACTACATCCCAAATCAGCAGGAAGTCATTTTAAGAGAGCGACGTCCCATCCCCAGAAGGTGGGGAGGGTGTCCCCCCCTTTTTGGTTATTTGATGGATAATAGAAAAGTTTGTTATTTAGGGGAAGAGACTACAAGCTGTTAAATGGTCTTGTTAAATGGGTTTTGGAGGTTAGACCCAGGGACCTCTCTCTTTTTCTTTTCTGTATCCTTCTTTCTCTCCTATGTAGGAGTGAACAGACTTGAGAAAAAAATGGGACATAGGCATAGTATAGGAAAGATCAAGAAAAAAGGACAGATTATTGAATATGCCCTTATACTTTTGTGCATTGATACAAAATTAATATTATATTTGGCTAAATTGGTATTGATCATTGTATTTTAATGAAAAATTAAGATTGTATTGGACTACATCAGTATTGATCTTTGTATATTGATACAAAATTGAGATTATATTTGGCCACAATGGTATTGACCCTTGTATATTGATGCAAAATTAAGATTGTATTGGGCTACATAGGTATTGATCTTTGTATATTGATACAAAATTAAGATTATATTTGGCCACATTGGTATTGATCTTTGTATACTGATACAAAATTAAGGGTAACGCTTCTTAAAGGTATTGTACCTAGTAATGCTTAAAAATTAAATGTGAAGTTTTGGCCTTTTGCTACCAACCGTCATAAACTGTTTAGGATAATTAAGAAATGCAAACTAATAGTCATGCAAGCGTATCATTTTGTTAGCTACTATGACAGTCTATCACAGTTAGTTTCTAAGCTACTCAGAAATCAAGTTGCTAAGAGACAAGCAACATTTTCTTATCTAAATATAAGAGATAGATAGGGCGTCTTCAAAAACCTCAAGAGATTGGCAAAATATGGCATTCAAAGATATTTTCTTAAGATTTTTTGATATCGAGACATGTGAGCACCTGACAGCACCCCCTATTCTACTCCAAGTAGGAGATGAGCATCGAAGAGTCTCCAGTGTGAGATGGTTGAATTAGTGGCAAGCCTATCTCTTGGCATGAAAAAACCCCTTGCACCAACTGCAGACAGATTGCTGTCCAAAAAGGACAAAACTTGGTAGCAGGGAAGTCAACAGCCTAACTCTGCCAAGACAGGGTAGGTAAGTCCTTCATAATCCTGGATCTACAACAAATGTCTGTCAGAGAAACAGGACCCAAAGGCTGAAGACTGATGCAGGAATGTATGGAGAGAAAATGGGAACTGTCCAGGCAGTCATTGGTATGTCCTTTCTTAGTTTTGGAAGCTGCAGGCCCTCCACTTCCTATATAATCATATATATTTATCCCTCTCAGGTCTCTGAGGTGGTTGAAGAATAGATAGCTAGAGTCTCATAGTTAAATTTTCAGTTGTTTAGGAATCAAGAGGGTGTTCTGGAGCTAAGAAGATGTTTTTAAAATTGTGATGCAAGTTAGTATAAAAGCTGAGTCAGATATAGAACTTTAAACTCATGGAGATGGTTAGATAGTAGAATGTTAAAGTGAGGTGCCAAATACATATGGACTGGACATTGGGAATGTATGCTAAGACATATAACTCTCATAATTGTGGCCTATTTATTTCTGTTGTTTTGTATTGTATTTATTGTTATCAGAGAAACAATCATTTGTTGGACTGAAAGGGGGAGCTGTTGGAGGGAAAAAGATATACCTTAAACTAACAAAAAAAAAGGGTAGAGGATGGGGGTGTTGAGGGGGAAGAGAGTAGAAGGGTGGGACTGGAGGGGGGAGTAGGGAGGGGATTGAGATTGAGATGTAACTTGAAGAAATAAAAAATAATTTATAAAAAAAGAAAGATACAGAAAAAAACAAGCAAAAAAACCAAAAAGAAAAGAAAAAGAAACTGAATGGGATTTGAGTATGCATCCTCAAATTCACAGGCCAGAACCATACTAGGTGTAATCCCTGCTCCATTGGAGATTAAAAGTTCAAGCATGCCACGTGAAAAATAAACAAAAAGCACCAGAAAGAGATTGCTTTGTACTTGAATTGTATTACTTCCCTTTGGCACTGTGGACTGTCTTCTTGCGAAGTTCATTTTGACTACAGCAGGGAGCTGTGGCTGTAAGCATGCCCCCAGATAGTGAGTGAGGTACTGGACTATTCTGAAAGGGGTGAGAAATTATTAATGAAGGCTTGATTTCAGGCATGGGACTGCTGCCTGCCTTGAGTCCACTGTATTGTATTTTCATGTTTCTCCATTAGAATTGTGGTATATTACTTAAAAACCTATGTATATTAAAAAAAAACAAACTCTTAATGGAGATCCTAGATCTAGAGAGAAACAAGTTGCAAGAGCTTCAACAAAATTAATAAAATTTAAAAGAGGATATTAATATATTCTTCACAAATATAGGAAAATATCCTCAAATTCATGTAAAACCAGGAAAAAATAAAAAATAGTCAAAGAAGTCCTGAGATTAAAGAACAGTCCTGGAGGGATTAGCATTCTAGACTTCAAAATAGATTATAGAGTCATAGTAAAAAGGAATAACACAGAACTGGAATAAAAGAAGACATTCATACAAGTGGAACAAAGCAAAAGACCCAACATTAGTGCACGTAACTGCAATCATCTAATATTTTACCAAGAAGCCAAAACTACACCTGAAAAAACATTGTCTTCAACAATGCTGGGAAAACTGGATAGCCATGAATGAATTAGACAGAGCATAAACAAATGAAATTAGACCTATATTTATCACTCTACACAAAAATGAACTGCAACTGGATCAAAGAAGAAGAAATAAAAATGGTTAAGGCTTGCAGAAGAGGAGGCAGAAAGATTGTAAGAGCTAGAAAGCCTCCTACAAGCATAAAGAAGCATATTGTATCTCCTAGATGCGGTTGCCCATATAAGAACTGAACAATATCAGTAGAGATGCTACAAGACCTGAACAATAACAATATCAATAGAGATGCTGACATGGAAGGTAGAAAATTTCACAGGGTCCCATCCCTAGACAAAGGACTCAGACAACTGTTCACTGTTCAAAAACGGAGAATTAGCTTCTCCCAGGAATGAATTCCCTGATTGGTTATCCAATAAAAAGTGACCTTTCCTGTAGTCATAAATATACAAGCACCAAAAATGATATTAGCTGATTGTATCTATATATTTGCACATCTATATCTATCTTTCTATCTATCCATCCATCCATCTACCATCAATCTATGTAATCATTAGAGAAAAAGAGGCCATCAACTTGAGATGGAATGGGGGGATGGGCATGGGAAGGGTTGTAGGGAGGAAAAAGAAGGGGGGAAGTGATTAAATTATATTTTACTTAGCAAATATATTAAACAACAAAATAAAATGCAAAGGGAAAAATTGGGTAAGGAGTAAGACCTGACAATATGTAGGGTAAAACTGAATTTTACTACTAACATCCCTAGTAAATCTAGAGTGTGGTCATCATAAATTTTCATTTCACAGAGGTTACATTCACCACTTTGCTATATAATGATCTCATTCCAGGTAAAAGTGTCAAAACTGATTTAGGTTTGGACTGAATATCTGTGGTATAGTTTCATATACAATACAAATAAACCTACTATTTGGTAAGCTCGAGTTTCTGTTCTCTCAGACTGTGAGGACAGAGTGAAAACACATCCAAGGAGCAGAACACAGGACACCTGGTGGGTATTAGAAACCACATCATGTATTACACTCTTTTTTTCTCAGAATTTGTGGATGTCACCTTCATTTCAGGACCTGACATGTTGCATTGGAGGCTCTTTGCAGGGTTCAGACTCTAGTCATATAACAAAAATAATTCCCTTACAAATAATGATCTCCTCTTGCAAGACACTCCAGCCCATCACATTCCAGTGGAAACCTGCCCATGATGATGCATTCAGAGAGAATGAGGAACTGGAAAGTTGCCCTCTGATTCATGTCCCCGCTCCAGCTGTACTTAGGATAATGGATCTGGCCGGTTCCCCCTTGGGAAAATGTGTATTTGGGGAAAGGAAGATACCTGGAAAGCATAAAGAGGTTTCCTGTGCTGCCATGAGCAATTTGTGACTTAATGAGTCTATTTATAGGCACATTATAAATCTTTTATCGTTTCAGAAGTCAATGAAGCCATTTCCAAAGGAAGCCAGTGATTTGTGGCTATTGGTTAACACTAATTATTTATCATAAGGAAAAAAGGAATTCCGCCATTAGAGAAAAGTGGTAACTGGGTAACTTAACAGGGGACCAACCCTAACTCATGAACATTGAAGACAAAGTTTGGTGAAAGCTGATGCTGCTTAAAAGAAAAGGGCACAGTATGTCTAGTGATTAAACATCTTTAGAAATTATTATAACTCATATTTTCTGATCATGACCAGATCTTAACACAGAGAGTTTCCATTCCTCAAGACTCACTTCTACCCTGCCAGATGCTTGCTAACTACTCTACACATCTTCTTTACCCCATCAATCCCAATACCACACAAAGAGTAACAGGGATCTAAGAGATGTGGTAACTAATTGTTAAAGATATATAATGGCTTGCCCAAGTCAGGGACCACTAAGAAGGGGGAAAATGGGGTGGTGAGCCCAAGTCCATCTCATTCTAAAACTACACTTCTGCCCTTCTCATATTTCCACCTCTGGATTCAAGTTATTTGATAACATCTGAAACAGATGTATTTGATCTTACAAATTCATTTCACTCTGTGTTATAATATACACTCATAAACACATGTGTCCAATTTACCTGTTCATCCCTTCAACAGATACTAGTCTGTTGCACACCTGCATCAAACCGTTACTAAGCACATGGGACCCATGAATTAAAGCCTAAAGCCTCTCGTCAGTGAGTTTAGCAGGGAGACAAAGCAAACAGCTTTTATGCTGCAGCATGTGCAACAATAAAAGAATGCACAAGATCATGAAAGCAGAACAGCAGCTCAGATTGTCTAGACAAGGTACTGCAAAACATCACCCCACTTGTCAAATTACCAGCTCTTTTTCCAAAGCTACTGATCTCAAGTCAAATGGCAGATAACAGCAAGAGAGTTAAGATTGTTTGCACGGTTTTGGAATGTCTGTGGAGCTCACAGAAAAGGGTATATTTCTAGTCAAGTGAAATTTCCTTTTTCCAAATGTAGACTCTCTAGGAAATGTGCTATGGATTCAACTTCAACCCTCAATGTTCGTTAATTGAGTGGGTTAAGGGGAAGCATAAGCCTGGAGTAGTGAAATATGGTACATTCTCTTCCTTCAGTTAGCTTGGCAGCTCTAGAGTTGAGTACAAAAAGAGTTGCATACAATAACCAGTTATTGTTTGCACATGATTATTGTTTGTATACAGTAGATTATGTTTCTTTGGTTGGTAAAATTTGAGTTTCTCTTTTAAATTAAAGCTTTCAGTATAATGAAAGCAGCTTTCAAAAGGTGCACTGCTCATTCTTTGAAAACCCACATTGAACAGTTTCTGTACCAACTACATTCTAGTGTTTGTTCCTAACTAAAATATAAACATGTCTGTATAAATAAGAGAACAACGATAAGGACCAGGTTCAAGCTACAGCATAGCATGCTGGGAAACAGTGTAATGATTGTTTGACTTCATCAAAACGTGTATTAAGACAAGTTTATATTTTACATCATGCCTTCTATTCTGACATGCTTTCCATCTCTGTGATAAACACCATAACTCAGGGCAATTTGGGAGAGGATAGCCTTATATGGCTTACATTTCAATGTCACAGTCTGTCATTGAGGGAATTCAGGGTAGGATCTCAGACAGGAATCTGGAAGCAAGAACTAAACAGAGACCACAAAGAACCTGCTTACTAGCTGGCTCAGGCTGCTTTCTTATACAACCCAAGATCACCTGCCCTGGAGTAACATCACACAGCGGGCTGGACCCCTGATATCAATCATTAGTCAAGACAATGCCTTCACCGACACTTCCACAGGCCAATCTGATGGAAGCCCTTTTTGAATTGATGTCCCTCCCCTCTTCCCAGAAGAATTTTGCTTATGTTTGGTTGACAAAAACTAACTAGCAAAGCTATCTTATGAAATGAACCAAGCCAGTTTTCTTCCTTGCCTGCCAGTTGAAGAACTAGTCTCTTAAGTGGCTATGACCTCTCAGGAGCCTGTCCTGTTAAAATAAAGAATTTGGAACTCAGTTCTTCCTGAGTCAAAGTTCATTGCCCACCACTGTGTGGTGGGCAAATTGTCAGCAGAAATATGTGGAAGCTTTCTAAATTAACTAATATTGTGATAATTAAGTAAGCTCTTAAGGAAGTAATTTATGTTTTACCTGATTTACTTATTTCATGTATTTATTAAAGCCATGACATTATTCTGGAAGCAATAACAAGACTTTCCCCAATGAAATAGATTTTAAATCACCTCTAATCTTTATAAATAGCATGAACTATAGCTTGAGATAAAAATTACAAAGTGAACATTGCCCCCTATTTTAAGATGTTTGGGCAGTTGAAAAGACAAAAGAACATACATGATGGCAAAGGAGTTATGATTCTTTCTCTTTCTCTCTGTCTCTTTCCCTCCTTCCCTCCCCTCTTTCTGTCTTTCTTTCTTTCCTTCCTTCCTTCCTTCTTTCTCTTTCTTTCTTTCTTTCTTTCTTTCTTTCTTTCTTTCTTTCTTTCTCTCTCTCTCTCTCTCTCTCTCTTTCTTTTTTTCTTTCTTTCTTCCTTTGTATGTGTGTGATGATGAATGTACATGATTATAGGGATATTGACTCCAGAATGGATGTTCATATAGAAGCCAGGAGTTTATACTGTGTGCTCTTCTCCACTGTACCCTACCTTATTTTTTTTAATAGACAGGATCTCTTGTTGAAGCTAGAGTTCATTTATTGGCTATATTGGCTACCCAGTGAGCTATAGGATTCCAGCTGTTTCCATTCAGAGTACGAGGATTTAGACACCTGCCACTGTACCTAACGTGTTCAGTATCCGAAATCAGGTCCTCACGCTTGTGTGTGGTATGTCCTTTGCTAACTGGACCATACTAAGCTTACAACAAAATGCCTTTAGACTTACTTGGTCTTGTAGCTGATTTTGCTGTATTACAGTGTCTAATATATATTCAGAAATCATACACCAGGTGCAGGCAATATTGGCACTGGCTGTGAAGACCTAGCTTATAATTAAACTGCTGAACTGGGAGATTCTCTAATCAAACTCTTGACAGAGCTAGACAAGTGAAGTTGACAGTTTATTTTTTCCAGGAATGAGCTGAGCTGTGGAATCAAAATCCTAATTACTTAATGGGGCTGATGCACAATCGAATGATCTTCCTGTCCATCAGAGTCTGGAAAATGACCTTCTGTGTTTCAGGCTGCAGACCTAGACAGCCTGTGCGCGGGCCTCTGCTAACCTCATCTGTGTCTTCCTTGCCCTGTGTTTCACACCCAGTCTTAGCTCTCATTAGAGAATGTGCCTTCTTTCTCCCCAGAAGCAGGGAGTTCTTTGAACATCTATTTCTATCCCTTTTAAAGTTCTTTCCTCCTTCCCCCAATGCAATTTTTACTTGAAGTGATGTTCATTTGTGGAGTTCAGACACATCCATCAACTCATCACTCAGAATCCTGATATGACTTGAAGTGCATTCCCTGAGGTGAAAAATAATTTTGTGGAAGTGCTCTTTATTATTTTCAGTTCTCTCCTCCACTTTTGAAATTTTCATGTTTTTCCAATTCTTTAAAGTCACAAGCACATAAAATTATCAGGGAGTGCTATCCACAAGTCATTTTAAAAATGGTCAGGACAAATATGCAGAAGAATAATAAAAAGGCATTGTAACTTATTTTTCCCCTTGCTTTAAAACCCGTCCTAGCTCTGCGATGAACTTTGCCTTCTGATAGGGTAGGTTCTGTGGTCCTATGAAGCAAATGGATAAGCTCAATGAAATACTAAGACTCCTTTCAGTGCCAGAGGTGATATCATTTCCTTCAAATTACTTACAATGCTTTGTGCTTAAGGAGTCATTGCACGAGTGTGAATTGTATTGTTTCACAAGTAGTTTCATTGTCCTGGATGGGTGCTCCATATCTGTTAGAAAAGCCCGCTAAGGAGAAGGGCAAGGCGTGAGTTCATTTCTTTTCATTACAAGCCTGTGATTTCGGAAGCAAGTTGTCCCAGTCTACGATTAATAAGGGATGAACAACTGCTTTTCTACCTTGTGCTGAGTTCACCATACGTATTTCCTAGTAGAAGAAACATCAAAAACTAATCCAAGGTCCTCTTCAGAGGACATAAAGGGAGAATGAGTTTGTTTTATTTTAATATAGAATAAAAAACTCACTTCAGGGAATTTTGCAGAATTACAGCAAGATTACAGAAACTTCTTGGTATAGGCCTTTTGAACAGTGAGTACAAGACTTCCTTCAAATGCATATGCATATGTATGTTTATAAGACAATTTTTAAAATGTATTTGAGCTTATACCAAGAGCTTGTTTTGGAGTTCTATTGTTTATTGATGGAAAACTCAAAAATAATTATTTCCCCAGTATCATGATGTCCTTGCATTGTTACCTTCTTCTCTGTAATGTCACCACATTTCACATCCCTGCTTTCTTTATACCTTTACTTTACTGTTTGCCATAAATGGTCACTAAATGCTATTTTCTGAAAGGCCAGTGGTGGCGGTTAATGCATGTGTTTTCTGACACTTCCATTAAATTAGCATCTGCCTCAACCTAACTATGTGACACTTTGTGAAAGAATTCAAAGCCTTAAAATGACTGACAGCCTTTTTCTTTACAGAAAGAAATATGCGAGTAAGGACGAAAAACAAAACATAAACCATCCCCCTGAAAAAAAAATTTTTTTTTTTTTTTGGTTTTTCGAGACAGGGTTTCTCTGTGTAGCCCTGGCTGTCCTGGACTCACTTTGTAGACCAGGCTGGCCTCGAACTCGCAAAGATCCGCCTGCCTCTGCCTCCCAAGTGCTGGGATTAAAGGCGTGCGCCACCACCGCCCGGCGAAAAAAAAATTCTTTAGTAACTAGTGATGATCTTTCACCAGAAGCAGGTGATGTATTCATTTGAAGGAGTTCTGGTTCTGTTCTTCCTTAGGTGACTGACACCTCTCAGTGGTGTCCCCTGCTGTTATTACAAACATGGACACATCATGTTCATAACATAGATATATATATGTCAGGCATAACATGGGTACATATGTCAGGAAATTCATGCTGAAACCTGCAGAGGCTGATGAAATTCCTGAAAATCATAACCTGCATTAGTCTAAAGCATTAGTTCTCGACCTGTGGGTCGCGACCCGCTTTCTTTCACATATTAGGTATCCTGTGTATCACATTCATAACTGTAGCAAAATTAAGTTACAAAGTAATAATGAAAGTAATGTAATGGTTGTGGAGTTGCCACAACATGAGGAACTGTATTAAAGGGTGTCAGAGTCACCAAGGTTGAGAACCGCTGGTCTGAAGTGACTGAATTGCTAGGAAAGAAAGTTTTGACAGCATCCAGACAGCTCTGGATATAACAGGGGCACATCATATTTTAAAAATCAACAGCAGCAGCTCTTCTCATATTTCTTATAAAAACATTTTCTAATATACAGTACAAATTTGTTTTCCACATTCTGCCATCAAAAAAGAACAAACTGATACAAGAAAAGGGAAAAGAAAACAAAAAAATGAAACAAGGAAAACAAACAAACAAACAAAAAAACCAGCTTAATAAATTGAGGTCAGCAGAATTCTATTTGTTGGGCTAAAATATCTCTGGAGAGCCCATTTTTCACTCACAGAAGCACAGCATGCAACTGGTGTTCTACCTTTGAACTTGCATTTGCTATATTTTCCCTTGTTTTCTCATAGGATATATTCACAAGCAGATCGAGAGCTAAATCAGGCTCTGATGGGGTTTCCTCATCCTGAACTGTTCTTTGAGAATACTGTTTTCTGTTTTCATAAATAGCCCGCAAGGCAATGGGTTTCTGAGGTCACTGTGCTTCACACCATTGTTCTCCAAAGGACTACGTGAAAGACAGTGGCTGGCTGAGGCCTGCAGTTCCTGGAAGCTAGGTTTCTCAGCATTGAAGGGCTATCTCTTATGAAACAAAGCCCTTGGCCGGCCATGTGAGGGTGACCTTGGTCATTGTTCTTGGGGCCTGTGACTTCAGAAGTTGAGGTTGTTCCTGAGCAGATAGGAGCAACTTTGAAAGTGATATCATCTTGGTGTCACGATGCCCATACAAAACCAGGTTGATATCTGGAATGGAATGAATGCTCTGGAAATGCTCCTCTACTAAAAAGGATTGCAAATAAATGCATTATCTGCATATGCTTCCTTCCTACTTCCCTCACACCCTGAAGGATTAATCCTACCCAGCCTCACCTGGGGCTGAGAAAACGGCGTGCTGTTCATCTGTTACTCACCATGAGGATTTTATTTTATAGACATATAGAGTAGGCGAATAAACCTGCCTATTGCTTGGCAGTTGGATGAGGAGGTCTGAGAAGGTGTTGTCAGTGGCTGCAATAAATCTGAGTGTTAAAAATTTGATAACTGAGTCTGGAGACGACACTCAGTGGTTAGGAATGCAGGAATCTTTCTGCTTTTGTGTAGGACCAGATTTCTATTCTAAGCATCCATCTGAGGTGGTTCAGATGAACTTACTCTGAAGCCACAGTAGGCCTTAAACTTTTGATCCTCCTGTCTCCACCTTCCAAGGGCTAGGATTATAGACATTACCACCAGACCCAAATCTAAGCAATTTTTTAATAGTCCTACAAATAGCTATTTCTTTTCATACAACGAGGAAACTTGCAGTGTCTATACAATTAGTTAAATACTAGCCTTCATATGGAAAGATTACTGACATTTCAAATTAAGAAAAACAAAGTCACCCAGGACTGTATGTAGACAGCAATGCTTGTATTGCCTTTACTATGATCACACAAAACCACATTATTTTCCTCATAGCTATTATTCCATGTTTCTTCTTGGACAGTAAGACACACACACACACACACACACACACACACACACACACACACACACA
>CAJQZJ010032856.1:4136593-4154343 GCA_907164525.1 Lophiomys imhausi
ACACACACACACACACACACACACACACACACACACACACACACACAATAAACACTCAAAGTTAATACCTTGAAGACCTCAGAACTACAGTTCACTTCATTAAAGAAATACCATCTGACTATTTGACTGAACTGATTTGCTATGAGATTTCACTGGCAAGTGAATGATGGAGAAGAAAACACTGCAAAGCTTCTATGTTAAGAAGGTACTAAAGGATAAACACAAAAAAATAAAATTTCTAAAGTCTTTCATTTCATTGAAAATACCTTTGTTGAGTTTATTTGTGGCAATATCATGTACATTGAATGTGAACCCTGATTATTATAACACCCCTTTGCTCTCCCTCTTTGTTTATTGGGACTGCTTGAATTTAAGTAGGATTGTCTGTGTGGCCATGGGTTTGGAATTGTCCCTTGGAGCCCATTGGGTTTTTCAGTGGTACACAACTGAAGACAATGACTGTCCCTCTCCTAGAATCTATTAGAAAACAACCAACTGTTAGCAGGTAGAGGTAAGGACCTACAGGTATTTTCCCTATTTATAAATGACTTTTGATACAAATCCGTTGCAAGCGTTCTCTGCTGCTGTTAAGTCATGACTACATGTCTACACTGTACTCAAAAACCAGTGTTCTATGCCTTTCTTCCTATTTCTGTCTTTTACTTTTTTTTCCTATCCCTTTCCCATGATGTCCCTGGGGCACTGTAGGTGGTGGGCTAAATGCCCTGTTTGGGCCTGACCACTCATGTATTGTTCATTCTCAGCAGTTTAGGCACCATGTATCTCCTCATTCACTATTGTTCATTGTAAAGAGAGGCTTCTCCTTTTCCCAGTTAAGGCTGGGAGTAGCATTTGTCTATGGATATAGAAGTAATTATTTAGAAGGTTGCTTGGTGTCAGACAATTCAGTTAAACAACAGTATTATGTTCTTCCTTACAGCTTAAAACCTTCAAGCATTGGGTTTTGACCATTTTACAGTAGTTAGCATGCTTTCCTTCCTGTGAAATAATCCTCAAATCCAATCAGAGAGTGAATGCTTAACTCCAAAACTGTCATATCACTATTCCTCCTGTGGGCCCATCATGCCTGGCAGACTGGTGTTAAGGTTCACAGCTGAGTAAAACAGTTGATACCTCTTGATCCCCAGCAGCCTGTGTCCAACCTTCTGGAATTATGAAAGCTAGCCAGCAGGGAAGATGCTTCTAGCTCCATTCCTTTCTTCCTTTTAATCAGCATGCATTGTGTCATTAGCCATAGACTCTTATCAACTATTTCTAGTGACCAAGCAAAAGCGAAGCAAATACCTACCTATATTGTTTTGGGGTCTCTGAGTCCTCTTTGTCAACAACTCTAAGGACACATCTTACATCTGGGTTTTTCCCCCCTTGAAACCCTTAGCTTTGGGAACGGCATTATGAAGATTGCAGAACATCTTTTCTAAATCTCTCTTTTCTTACACTTACATATATTTTGTTGGGTTACAACGCAGTAAGTGTCTACGTGTTTTTTTCCATATATTCTTAGGTTTAGTTAATTTTTCCTCCTTCTTCCTCTTCTTCACCCCCACTCCAATTCTAGCTTAAGCTTTCCACCCTCAGAAGTACCTCTCTATTTTCATATCACCTGTGTTAAACTATCTCCCCTCCTGAGGCATCCTCCTTCCCAATGACATTTGTCCAGTTTACCTGTCCTCTACTGTTATTCCAGACTAAACATACAAATATAATAATTTTAAGGAAGGGCCCATGTATCAGAAGGAACATGTGGCAGTTCTCTCTCTGAGTCTCTGAGTCTTGGTTATGTTATATAATTTTTCCCTATATTCATCTATTTACCTGTAAATTTCATGCTTCTTTAAAATTGAATAAAATTTCATTATATATGTACCATATTTTCATTGTTCATTTGTCAGTTGATGGACATTAGGCTGATTCCATTTCCTGGTAATTGTGAATGCAGCAGCAATGAACATATTTGAGCAAATATATCTGATATAGAGAATCCTTTGCGTATGTATCCAGGAATGAGTCAAGTGGTAGGTTCTTGAGTTCCAGAAGAGAAGGGAAGTACCTGTGAGGTGACCAAACTCTCAGTGCAGGTCTTCAGATTGGAAGGTTCAGGTTTCAGAGGGAGGAAGGGCTACCTGTTGGATGGGCAGGCATTTGGCATAGGTCTTCAGGTGGCAAACCCATGACTCATTTTTAATTTAGTCAGTAAATCTTGGTATGCATTTCTAGTACTAAATCAAAGATCTTTTCCTGTTTACAGAATGCATAAGAACTGTGCTTCCATTTGGAATTTAGTAACAGACATTAGTTAGAGACATTCTTAAATCCAAGAGCTCCTGTTTGGGCTCATTCATATGCCTAAGTAGGTTGGAAAGTTGGAGAAACATTTGAGGGAGGCAGAGTCATGTCACCTGGCATTCTAAAGAGAGCAATTTTATTTCAGAAAGTGCAAATAACTCCAGTGTGTGTCTAAGCACCTGGCTGCAGGTATGGTGCCCTGACTCCCAAAATGTCCCTGTCATGTACCCTCATCAAAGACTTGGCATTGCACAGTTATAAAGTGGCCTAAAATAGGGGGGATTTATTTTAAAATTCTAGAGATGTTTTGCACCACTGTCAGTATAAAAGCTCTCAAATGTCAGGTTTGCCTTTTCTGCATTCATTTCTACCTTGCTCCTTCTTGGTCACTTATAAAGAGCAGAAGGAGCACTCACAACTCCTAAAGACACTGTTGATTACTGTGGGATTGAGAAGATACTGTAGAACTAATTACTTTATCACCCCATGAAATCTTCCTGTTCTGTGTCTGAATTTCCCTAGGGTACTACAACCAACTATTATTATTATTTTTTAAGAAAACCTATTAAGATATTATAAGTAATTTAAGTAGTAGTGCAAGTACAGAAATTGATGTGAAGGAGAAAAACCAGCCACTTATTTGTCTTTATTTTGATACACTTAGGAAAAAAAAAAAAGTCTTACCTATCCAAATTAGTCTCCATTAGAATTTACCACACTTTACTGTGTCTCAGCAATCAACCATCCCATGATCACCGGAAAGGTAATTCAAGGCCTGAAACTCTGCTTGGGACTTTGTTTTAAATTTGCAATAACCATTTTACTTAGGAGAAATAAACAGGAGCAAAAATGTCAGTTTTCCTTACTTTTCAGTAACCTTGAATGTTTTGTTCCATGTCAACTACTTTAAAACACACTGCAGTTGATAGGAGCACCCTACATGTTACGTAGCTATGACGGAAGCACTCTGGCATGCTCAGGGCAAAAGCTGCAAAGTTAAAGAAACAGCTGGCATCTGAGGGAGACATAGGAGTTCCCATTTTTATGACCTGGTCTTCAGATAAGAGGAAAAGAAACACAAAAATCAATAATGCCTTCTTAATTCTTCTGGGCTTTGAATCCAACCGTAAGTTTTTCTCTACAGAGACACAGAAAAATGTTTTCTTATTAAAACCTTTCACTGCCTTTTCTGACTGAAAGCATTTTCTTTGAGCTAGTGCAAGCCCTGGCTATAACCCAAAGCACCCCCCCCCCAGCCACCCACCTCAGCTCTTGGGGAATAGAAAAGAGCTGTGTGTCCATTAGCCTGTGTGCAGACATATCTGAGGAAGATCTAGGGAGCTAGGGTGGTTAAGGAAAAGCAGGATGCTACCTTTTCCTAGGGACAGCCTTATTCTATTCTGACTACCATCCTTCAAGATATGACTTTAGGGATAAATTAATGAAAGCCTGAGTCTTAAAAAAAAAGTCACATGTACAGTGTTTTCATTTGTTTTTGGCCACTGGGTTAGCCTTAGATAATTATACTACAAAAGAAATTGTCCCTCTCCTACAGCTGGATCCCTTTCGCGGGCCTTTCCTTAACTAAAGCTGGCTCTCCCCTGTCTTTTAGGGTCTCAAAGACTGTCGTGTATCAACCCTGCATGTTTTTGCAGCTGCATTAAATATCAGAGATAATCCAATCAACCATGTATGACTCAAACCAGATGCTAAGCCAGTAGCATCGCCAGAAAATGTTTTAGTCTACTACTTCTAGTGTTGTGGATATACCATAAAACTCCATGTTTTTATTCCCTTTTCTAAAGGCTTCTGTTTTTGAAACTAGGTAAGTGTTATGATATTTTATTTTACTACAATAAATTTTGGAAGAGTTGCATTAATTTTGGCCATTTCTTGAATTATTAGGGTTTTTTAAACATTTATTTATTACTTCAAGTTACATCTCTATCACAGTCTCCTCCCTCCACCCTTCTCAGTCCCACCCACCCACAGTCCATCCCCTTTGCTCCCTCTCCCACCTATCCTACTCCTCTGGTGTGGGGTGCCTCCACATTTCAGCCCCCCTCAGATCATCAGTCATATGAGGGCTAAGAGCTTCCTCTTGCACTGTGATTATTGAACTTTTAACTTGAATGAGTGTGTTAATCTATGGCTATCTCCTCCTATACATTTAGATATAAGACGAACTCTTCAATTTTACAGCCATATGTAATAGATGAGGATGGTCTTCCATAGATGTTACTTTTGAGTTTGCCCTTATGTCATTTTTTAAAAATCTAAGTGCATGG
Organism: Lophiomys imhausi; assembly: GCA_907164525.1. NCBI lineage: Eukaryota > Metazoa > Chordata > Mammalia > Rodentia > Muridae > Lophiomys > Lophiomys imhausi. Next base: position 4,141,189 of record CAJQZJ010032856.1, read on the forward strand.
GTCCTATACCAGAGATCTTTGTTTAGTATTTCTTGGGAAGGCTCCATGATTCTACATATTTTTTTAAACATGAACTTCAAATAACTGTGATACTCACACTGTAAGCAACATAATTAGAGAAATGGGAAGTCAATGACATGACTGTCCCATCAGACAAAGCAGAAAGGACAGTGCCCAGCAAGTCAAGACTCCAGAATACAGGGAGGATATGGCTCAGTTGGTAGAGTCTTTGCCTACAATGCATGAAGACCTCACTCCTCAACACTGGCATAAAACTGGGTGTAGCGACATATGTCTGTAATCCTAGCACTTGGGGAGTTGAGGCAGGAGAATCAGAAGTTCAGTGCCACCTTGAACAATACCATGAATTCAAACTCAGTCTACCATGTACAAGGCCCTTTCTAAGAAAATCAAACATAAAAGACTTCACAGTGGTGAAAGTATCCACCAGCTAAACAGTCATTGAGCAGGAAGTATGGCATGAGGAAGTTGGGAGCTTTTCATGGAGGTTCCAGAAGGAAAAACCAAACTACAAGAATGCGTGAACTCACACTGTTCAGAGAGTAGCTTGGAGATCATGAGTTCATGGTGGTTGTTTCCTGTCAATGAAGATGAAAACATCACCCTTTTCGTGGCTTAATGGAAATGCCCACTAAATAATCTAGTTCGGTAAGCAAACGACAAATTGACAACTGCTCTAACTCCCTTTTCAAGGAAGAAAATGTCAATGTAAATGCTCTGATGTAATATTTAATATTTTTCCTAAAACACACAGGCATTTCATATATAAATAATAACTTTTTAAAATTGGCATATATTCATTGTCAACAGTGCTGGGTTTCCTAAGTACATTTTCATCTAAGTATTTACAGTACTTGGAACATATCTCCTCATGCCACCTTACCCTGGCATCTCTTCCTGAGTTCCCTTCTATCAGCCATATTTGTTCCCCGCCGTATTTGTTCCCCTTTAAAAGTTTTACTTCTACTTTCATGTCATAGATACAAATGTGATTTTAATTACATGGTCATTTTTTAAATGTCTGTGTCAGGTAAGTATGTTTAGAATAAGTCATTTGTTCTATATCTGATCAAGCTTATGGCCTTTGAATGACTATTAAATCTACCCTGTCATAATGCTGTGTGCCCACTCCTAAACAGATGTGACAAGAATGAGGTGGATTACACATGAATGTCTACTGCTTGACCTACTTTAAGGATACCTCTGTCATTTACTAGACTTCACCCAAGTGATTCAACCTCTCTGGATACCAATAAACCCTCTATAAATGGGATTTCTACATACTTTGTGTGTGGTTGCAGACATAAAAACAAGCTAATATATGTAAAATTCTATTTATGATTAAGCTTTGTTTCCATTTAAATTTTCCTTAATTTCTTTTCCACCTTACCAACTGAGTCAGCTCCCTTGCTGTGACATTGTTAGTTGATATTGAAATGTCAAATGTAATATATGATGAGCCAAAAATTTAAGTGATTATTTATGAATGCTATATGAAAATGTATTTCTTTTTGCTTTCCAAAAATCACAAATACAACATTCACTAACTCCCTAAACACTTCCAAATGCTATTAATTGAATTTTGTGACTTGCAGTTTTGAGGTAGGACTTTGCTCTGTACCCAGGTGAGCCTCAAACTCCTGGACCCCATACCTCAGTTTCTCAAATGTTGGGATTTCAGATACAAAACCCAGATTCCCCATTTTTTAGAAACTTTGTTCCACATTGTCTTGAGGAGCTTTAAAAAAAAATTCCAGTGCTTGGAATATAACCATCAGCATCCCACCTGACAGAGCCTGGGTACTAGTATTTGCTTAAACTCCCCAGGAGATTCAGTTTTGGAGCAATGTATTTGATAAAACAGCAACAGCAAGGCACCGGCAGAAAAACAGTGTGACAAGTAGCATGGCACTGAGAAACCGTCCAAAATTCTGCTGTAATACAGAGATGCTCCACAGAAGGGAGAGCCAACAGTGGGCTGCTGTGACCTCCCAGAACCAGTATGAAAAATCAAGGGGAAGTAATACTCTACTGGCAAACATGTAAAACACCCAGATAGCAAATGATTGATTTAAGGAGACCAGAATGAGGCAGCCAGAGCAGGCTCCAGTACTGGTGAGAAAGATCATTGGTCCCCAGGTCTCAAAGCACTTCAGAATTTAGCTTGTAAAAATAAATGGCCTACCTACTGATATTTATGTAAGTAAAAAGAAACAAGAGCCAGGGCTAATAGTGAGGCTCATATTAGTGCCTAGCATGAAAAAAGTCCTGGGTTCAAGGCAGTCCGCCAAGTCACAAAATAAGTCAAATAAATCATGATAATGGGGCAGGTTCAGTTTGGATCAGAAGTAAATCTGACTCCAGGCTTCTTAAATTTAATGTGCCAAGACACCAAATTGATGTGATCCCTGTAGTAAAGTTAATTTTCTTATGGAAGCAAAGGGTCCCCATCTCTAAGAAGGCAATTCAAACTCCAGGGAGAATAAACTGGCTTTCAAGGTTGTGGAAGAACATCGCTTCTCTTGAGTATCCCAAGTAGGACCTTGGAAATATTCCCAGAGATGGCCTTTTCCCCCATTTATATGAATATTCAATGCCTATATAAATAAATAAGTAATGAGTTTCTGTCGATTCTAATTCAATAGCATCATTTAAGTATATCTAATTAACTTAATCCTCCTGTAATTGTCCTAATTGAAACTTACATAATTTCTCATGTTGATTACTTCATCAGACTTCTGGCTGGTCTCTTTTCTCGAGAATTTCTGAACATGGCCTGTGTTTTTCTGTCTCCTGTCTTTGGGTGTCACTGACACATCTAGCTTATAAGTATGTCCTCAGAACTGAGAGCTCTGAGCACATTTTGCATAGCTGCAAGAGCAAGTCCAGTTGGTTTGGGGTTCTTGTGCCTATACAGGTGGTTTTGTCTTTCCTCTTCTTTAATCAACTCTTTTTAGTAGCAGTGTATCTCATGCATAGTTCAGCTATTTCTGCTTGAACCATAAGTCACTATTATGCCACTGTTCCTAATACCTTCCTCAAAGTGTCTGTTGATACTCTGGATCCCATAAGGCATGGTCGCCTATATGAAAATAGGTATCATAACTTGTTCTAGGGTCATGAAATAAAAAAATCTAATCATGGGTCATTGTTCTCTGGTAGTACTTGCTGACTGACTTTAGAGGTCCAATTCCAAGTTTATCTCCCTCTTATCCTTTATAATCAACTAGTAGAAGCCCCTTCCTAGTACCCAGGGAGAGAAGAGAGGTAAGCATTAAGCAAGGGGACAGGCTGATCTGCCACATCCCTGCATAACAAGGGTGAGGTAGCTGTTAATGTTGCTGCTTGAATTCAGCACAGACTAGTCAAGAGGTGAGTGAACAGACTCCTAGCTGGTGATCACTCTGAGACTTTCATAGTCCACCTGTTCCAACCTGATTCTTGTTCATTTTAATGGGGAAAGTGGTAGTTAAAGATCTGGTTCTACCAACATGGCAAGAAAATAGATCCCTAAAGACTTGAGTTATTACTTTATAAATTCCTTTATTTCTAGGGTAGACTAGACAATGTTATCACATGGTCCCAGTGGAATAAATGGAACCCTAAGAGTGATTATGAAGATGGGGATAAGCGCTCATAGTACAAGCCTGAACTATGTTTTGTGAATGCAGAATTCAGCCTCCATACCCCCATCATACACCTGCTCTGAGCACCATGCAGATGTAGCAATCAGCTTTTGTTTGAAAAGTATGTGCCTGTCTTTCGTAATACCAGAATTTGGTTAGCTGAAGCCTACGGATTACAAATTTGAGGTCAGCCTAGGCTACATGGTGATATCCTATTTCAAAAACAAACATGAAAACAACAGAAGATTTTTAAAAAGAGCAAAAACACTCTATCTTTAAGGAGAGGATGCATCATTACATACTGAAAGGGAAACAAACAGAACGTCGCCAACCCCCAGTCCTATACAGGAAGTCGTTCCTCCACCATCTACAGAATTTCATTTCTAAAGGTGGCGTGTTCATCCTACGAATTTGAAGTCTTCTGGGAAGTCCCGCAGAGGTATACTCAGGTATACTGTGAACGTTGTCAGTTCTTCCCCTAAAACTAGCTGGCTATCACGTGGTAAGCTATCACTGCAGGTTCTTCCGTTGAAATCAAAAGCAGACTCATTCCAACTCCACAGACGGAAGAGGAAGAAAAGCGACCTGAGACATTTTACAGCTGTTTTCAGGGCCTGAGCCCTCGATTTATTGTGAGTTTTGGGAAGGGTGTGCAGTTTTGCAAGTGTTAGGGAAGCAGTTTCCAGAAAATTCTGCAATCACCTGAGAGTTAAATCTTGAGGGGGGAAAAATGTCCCCTATGATGTCACCACCATGGTTGAGGTCACTGGGAGCAAGCTGTTAGATATCTCCTGGCCACTAGCACTACCTGATGCCCTTCGCATTATTTCAGGCTTCCGTCTGGAGAATTTTCATTGCCATGATTTCCTGTTTCAATTTCAAATGCATATTGCTTCCTATGTGGGATGAGTGGTGTCTCTCTAGTTTACCTTGAGCACACACACCCTGAGAGGAGATTATAAAATTCAGAAGAACAAAAATAAAGAGTCCATAAGCAACCCATCCCACAGTTACTTAATTACCTCACAGCCAGCTCCTCGTGGTGGCTCTGGCCCCCAGCTTTCGAGTCTGATGAACTCCATCATAGAGACTCTCAGAAATCAGGGAACCCTTACCTTTAAGCCTTTGAAAGCATTCACCCAAACATCCACAAACTTTGACAAATGCCTTGGCAGATTAGTTACCCCCCCAAAAAAATGTTTAGTGAATTGCTTTCTACAAACTGTACACGTATTTCTTTGGGATAATGTGCACACAGGCACAGAGACTACAGACACCACTAAAGGCTTAGTAACAGACATGCTTGTAACTGAAGGATTTCAACCATAGTCTGTGCAGCAGATTTCATGTCTATCCTTCTTTCACTGGACTCTAGAACAAAAACAGTCAAATGGGAAAACAGCAAACACCCCCTGTAGAAGGCATGCACAACAAACCGAGCAAAGGAAAGTTGTGACTTGGGAAAGGAGAATAAAGAATTGAAGAATAGACTGGATTATTAATATTTCCTATTGTTCAGTGAATAGCTAAGCTGACAATAGTCATTGTGTTCCCGACTTTTATTGTAACTGGGATTTATTGTATTGGGTACTACGATCTGGGAACACATATTATCTAAGAAACAATCTCATACACAATGGCTGGCTTCCCAGGCTGTGCAAAATGCCCATTTAGCTCATAATTTGAATGAGGGATGCTATTGAATAAATATTTCTTTCAACTACGATAAATATTTCAACAACACCAAACATAAAATCTTTACATGTAGGTACAAAACCCTAGTAATCTAAGGTTTTAAGATTGAGACCAATTGCCTACTGCCTGAGTTATGGTTGTAAACAGAGTGTGGAAGAGATCCTGCCTGGGACTTTTTTCCTTCTGAGGACTCTGAAGCCTGAAGATAATTAACTATACATCCACATTTTGCCAGAACTGGTCTCAAACTCAGAGATTTCCTTTTTGTTTAATGAAAAATGTCTCAATTACCAGTATTATTTTCTTGTCTACCAAAACAATATTACTGAATATATATATACATATATATATATGTGCGTGCAAATATTTATATTTACATATAAGATTTGTATGAGTCTATTTTTGAGTGTCTATTCTTCTCAACTGTTCTGTATACCCTATTTTAACCAGTATCATTCACTCTTTATTACATAGTGCTTTCGTGCTGTGTGCCAGCTATAATACTTTCTTGCTCTTAAACTTGTTAATATGATGAACAATATTGATTTGGGGGGGAAATTAAAACAGCCTAAAATGTCTGGAGTAAACCCCACTTGTTCAAGATGCATAATAATTTTTGTATCTTGCCAAATTTAATTTGTTAAGGTTTTGGAGGGGACTTCTGAATTAATTTGGGTATTGTTTTCTGGTGTTCTTCCCTTCCCAACTTGGTTTCAGTATCAGGAAAATGCTGCTTCCATAAAACAAGTATAGTCTCTAATATTTTCTTCAAAAGACTATATAGCATTGATATTAATTTCTCTTAAATATTTGTAGGAGTTCTCCAGTGTAATCATATAGGCATGGAAATTTTTCAAGGAAGTTTTAAATCACAAATTCAAACTCTCTAATAATTAGATTATTTTAATTGTTGACTTTATATTGGGCAAGTTTTATTTGTTTGCATTTTTTTTCAATTAATCTAGGCCATCTATATTTTCAAATTTATGTGGAAAAGACAGGTCAGCCTATTCTTTATTACCCTTTTGCTATCTGCAGGTTTTGCAGCAGTATCTGCTGTTTCATTTCTGCCATAATGATTTGACTTTTATCTTTTCTTTGTTGGCTTTACAAGTTTATCCACTATATTAATCTTTGAAGAACCAATACTTTGTCCCATCGATCATTGATATGCTGTTTTCTATTTGTAGAGTCATTCACTCACTTCTCTTCTTTCTCTATTGCTTTCTTCTTCTCTGCCTGGCCTTCACTTTTTCTTTTTTAAATGGCTTGAAGATATAGGCATTGACCGACTCACACAGTGTTCCTCTTGTCCACTTGGCTCATGTCAAGACAGACCCTTAACTTCCCTCTCAGAGGTTTTTGTTTTTTGGGGTTTTTTTTTTTTTTTTTGGTGGTGTCAAGTTTGCATTTGTTGCTGTTTTTCTTCTGTTTAATTAATTTTCAGGTTTTCCATTAATATGTCTGCACTTTATACATTATCTATAAGTATATTATTATTTTCAAACATGTAGAGATTTTCATGATATGTTTTTGTCCTTCACTTCAATTCTATGGTAAGCAAAGAACACAGTACACGATCAACTGCTGCTCTGGTTCTATTTACTGAACTTTTTTTCCCCCATTTTTTATTTCCCATTTCTACAGTTTGCATTTGGTTCTCTTTGATGTTGTTGTTAATTTTTGGAGTTATAACTTGCTTACAACATTTTCCCTTCCCCTTCTTCCCTCCAACACCCTGCCCCATATATCCTCCCTGCTCTCCTTCAAATTCCTGGCCTTTCCCCCCTATTAATTGCTATTATATGCATATATATTTTCCTAAATATAATCTGTTGAGTCTGTATGTTACTCATATTTATATTTTCAGGACTGACTTTTGACACTGGACAACTAGCAGATGTGTTCTTCCCTAGGGAGGGCCTCTTCTCCCACTCCCAGCTTTCCTCAGTTGTCTACAGTTCTTTGTGTAGGGTTGACACCTCATGGGGTCTTCCCTATCTAGTGTGTTCATTTTCATTGCCCTTGTTCAGCTAACATTTGGGTGGTTATGCTAGTGAGACTTTGTGGGCATAACTCCTTCGTATCATCTAATCAACTGATGGTCGTAATCACCCACTGAAGTATGTTTTACAAGGCTGCTCTAAAATCCTTTCCAGATAATGTCTCTGTCATTACATCACTGTCCTCTACTCATCGTGGGCCTCCTTTCTTTATGAGATCTTACTGGTTCTTGATATGAGGAACAATTTTTTAAATTGAAATATGAGTATTTTCGCATTATTTAAAGAAACTCTCTGTGATATTAAATCTTTTAAGTTTATTTCAGGAAGCACTTTCTTTTAACACTGATTCTGCAGGAAGATAAATGGTTGTTGATCCCCAAATAAGTATTAAAAGAACACATTCCCCATTTGGTCTTTATTGAAATATACAAGGTATAGCGGACTTCTTGTTGCTGACAATCAAATATTGGAGTTTAATTTTCTCACATAGTTGCCACTGACACAGTGAACAGGAAATGTCTTATTACCAGCGAATAGAACCCCTTGGCTTTCCCTAACACTATCCTAGTGAACCTTATGATAACTTCATAAGATTATAGTCTTACCACCCCAGACTCTAGGCTAAACTATCTCTCAGTATTTCCCCTCTGCACTGTGGTGTTTTGCTAAACTAGGGAAATAATTGTTTAACAGCTTTCTCTCTTCCTTGGTTCCCTCTTTCATAGTATTTTGCCTAAAGAAATAGTGCTTTGAGAGATTTTTCTTTCTGTTTAGCTTTTGTTTTTATTTTTGTCTGTATTCATTATTATTTGCAAGAGGTTGGTTCCTTTAGCCCCAAGTTTTGGATAAATGAGATGAGAACAGCATCTAGGGAGCTCATGGCTTTATCCCCCTCAGGTTCAAGTTCTCTGACCAGTCTACCTTGCAATCTCTATGTTTTAGAGTCTTCATGTTTTTTTGCATTTACATTGTCTACACTTTTAAATTATACTTACAGAGATGGAGAAAAATGTGTCACTCCATTTTCATTGGAAAAAAAATCTCAAACTCAAGCCACAAAGTTTTATAAGTGACCTGTAGAAGACATTATAAACATTAATAGCTTTATTATTGGACTTTGAATGTTGACATTGTCATAGAAAAGTCACACCCTTAAGTTGAGAAAAATGTTCAACAGGCATTTTAGTGATTGTTCATATTGTAATAATATTTACTTTGTCCTGAAAATTAAAAGGAGTTTTGTTCACTTTCTCTAAATACATAATTCTTATATAACTTTTTCTTGTACTTAGCTATTCCTGTATTCTATCATACTCTTCAATTTATGGCAATTCTGTCCTTTCCTCATTACATCTTCTCTGCTAAAGCATATGAAAACTTACAGGTGTGAAAAGGAATGGTGAAACTTTCTTCCAGATGCATCTCTCACTAAACGACAGTGTAAAAAAGACACAAGATCTAGGGTGGGAAGTGTGTGTGTGTGTGTGTGTGTGTGTGTGTGTGAAGTTCAGCCATTTCTATGATATTCCATTAGCATGCATAGTTGCATCTGTGATAACTATTTATAAAACCCTCAGAGCAGCCCAGACTTTAAACTTAAAGTTCACCTTCGAGCACTCTGTATTGTCAAAAGTCTCAGACTTACAACATTTAAAAAGCTGGATTTCAAGTGTTATAGCAAAATACTAGAGAGGAAAACTCATGTCATGTTGCCTTGTATGAATTTGCTAGTGATTACATAGCTGACATGATCAGTTCTGTTTTTGATGAGCCGCCTCTGATGGGCTAGTGGGTACATTCCAGAGTTTCTGGGATAACAGTTAATGACATCTCCTTCGTCAGCCTACAAGCTCCCAGAGAAAAAGAGCCAGAGTCAGACTGAGGTCTTTAACAGACAGACAAAATGTTTGTTGAAAATTCAGGGACAAAATGGTGTCCTGTGATCCCTGATCCCTGCTATCTCTAGGGATTAATGGAGGATAAAAGCCACTTCTATTGCCACAGAGGGCTGTGTCTTTAAGATAAAAGGGAGTCTTAGGAAACAGTCATAATCCATCACTTTAATCCCTGAAAAAGGAACAACTGTAAAGAATTGCAAGCCAAGTTTTACCTAAAAGTGAAAAGGATCTATTTGATAAACATGGGTGAACATCAGACAGTGTCTTTCTTCTTTATCCACCTTTTCCCTACTTTCTAATTGTTGACACTGGACATGTTCCAGGCCCACAGCTGAACCCATTTCAGAACTGCATTCAAATTTCTCACATGATTGTGGATCTATTGATCTGGTCAGTTGAGACTCTGGAATGCTGTTTATACTCAAATTCCACAGGCATCTTTTGATCTTTTCCAGGAGATGCCATCAGGGACGTCAAATGAGACTATAACAACGGACCAGCTCTTCTTTATATTTATATTTAAAAGAGAACTGGTGAAGAAGAAAAGAATATTCATAATTTCTAGCTGAAGTTAATGGCTCATACTTTCTTGCCCTCTTCTTCCCCTTATTGTTCCTCCTGCTGGACCTTTGTGTTGCTGCAGGTAATGAAGAAGGTACCTCTTAGAATGTTGTCCTTCATAATCAATCCATCCCCCCCACACACACATACGTGCTTGTGTTTGAAAGTGTGTTCATGACGCTGATAATTCTGAAATCTCATTAAAATCAGTAAGGTTTTGAAAATATTCAAATTTTCTAGAGACAGAGTGTTTTATGTTTCAGTGCATTTTAAAAGACTTAAGAAAATGGATGAACGTGTAGCAAATCAGTCCACTGATGCAGAGACATAGGTAGTAGTGAGAATAAATGTCGGATAAAGAAGGACTGATGGCAAGAGACTAGTAGTTCTTCTACTAGTTCTTCTAGTAGTTCTCAGGGATTGGAGGCTAAGCTGTTTACAGGCCTTCCTGTTTACTAGATTGCCGTCAAGTGATATAATAGCAAAATCTCTGCTGTCTGTACGTGTTGACAAGCAAGATTGAGAGTACTTAAGAAAATTCCATCTGCCAAGAGGAAAGAGCAGACAGAGAAACTGTTACAATGTGATTCTGATTCTACTAAGTGGGAATACTTAGAAGGCTATGTGGCAGTTCTCAACATAAACACAGTGAACATGTACCCCCTTGACAACATACTATATAATGGGGCCAAACCACTTCAATAGGACATGAATTTTAATATTTTTCTTTGTAATTTTGCCAGTGAGATTTTTGGTTCAAATATTGTTCAGTAGAATAACTTTTTTATACATTTATTTAATTCAAGTTACATATCAATCATAGTCCCCTCCCTTCCCCTCTCCTGGTTCCTCCCTCCCACCCTCTACCCACTCTCTCACCTATCCTACTTCCCCGGTGTAAGGGTCCCCACATATCAGTCCTCCTCAGTTCATCAGTCACATGAGGGTTAAGAGCTTCCTCTTGCTCTGAGCCTCAACTTGGCAGCTCAGCTAGGGTAAAGTGTCCCATTAACAGGTAACAAAGTCCATGACTGACACAACCCCACCCCTACTTGTTAAAGGATCTGTATGAGGACCAAGTTGCCTATCATCTATATATGTATAAGGGGGTCTAGGTCAAGTCTAAGCTTTTTTTCTTCTTATTTTGGTCAGTGTTAGAATAACTTTAAATCCATGTAGTTCATCTAGGTTGAACACAAAGTTAAGATCAGATTGAATGTGGCAGAAATTTTAAAAATGGAATAAGAGACAGACATACTAAATAGGAAGGCTTTCGTGAAGTACAATAACTAGATTAACTCTACAAAATACCTTATAATGTAAGGTAACTATATTTAAGTTTTTAGAGTTGGCAAATTACATCTGAAAATAAAACTAAGCCTTAAGGATGGGAAAAACAGATATGTAAGCTGTTTCAGAGTTCATCTATAAGCAAATTTATAATAGAACAATAAGACAGTTGACTATAAGGATCACAGTATACTCTCCCCAAATGTGCTACCCCCACATATGTTACTTTGACATAAAGATGATTTGAGCTGGAGGAAAATGGACATCAAGAGATGTACCCAAAGAGCCCTACAGTTACCTTTCCTTATTTCATTAGACTCAAAATCTTTTGAAAAAGTAGACCTGGAAGGAAGATGGCGGCAACCTACACTGACGCATTTTGAACGCGGGGGAAAAAAGAGCCATAAAAAACACAGAGTTATTGGGCACTGTGAAAAAACCGGAGGGGCTAGACGCCCCCCCCCCGGAACACTCACAGCTCCAAAGGGACTGTTAAAAGTCCCAGGGTAAGGCTCTCCCCATCTCTCGCAGAAACGGAAGCCACTAAACACGGGATTCGGGAACTCCCATTTGGAGAGGCGCCTGGTAAGATCGATCCCAACAAACAGCAGGCAGGATCAGAGGCCACTTGGCATTAGTTCACTAGCCTATTGGACTCCCCACGCCTTAGGTAGAACTTATACCCACTTAAAAAATTTCTGCGAGATAGTGAAAGTTTTAGCAAGGAACAAACAGGGGGCTCAGCCGGTGGTCTGCAGCCGCTTGTGAAGCGAAGGGCGGGAGGTTCCGAGAGAGCGCGGAAACCAGGAAGACAAAGGCGGGCAGGAGGAGCCTAATCCCGCACACTTACGGTAGCGCAGCTGGGGAGGGAGCCCAACTGGCAGGGCCAAATCTGAGCGAACCCACGGCAGGACAACTGGGGAGAGAGTCAGGCGTGGGCTGGGCCAGGGATCCGCGCACCCACAGCTGAGCTGCTGGGGCGAGAGGTCCACTCACGCGGCCGGGGGATCCAGGGCACTGTGCACCCACGGCCGAGCAGCCAGGGAGGGAGAGCCGCGGCTACACAGACAGGGAGGGAATCAGACTCAGAGGCCAGGCCTGTGGCGAGAAGCCTAGTGAGAAACCAGAAATCGGGACCATAGCTGTATTCTGGAAAATCCAGACATATTAGGTGTGGAGCCAGACCCTGTCAACCTCCGTAACGACAAACAAAGCCCACAGAATCTGTACCTGGGCAAACAGGTCAATACCATCAGAACCATTACAGGCTGATAACTCAGAGTACAACATAGAGAAGTCTGAATTGGGAGCAGTGAAACAATTCCAGTCCATTACTCACAACATGGGATTAGGCTGCACCAGCTCACAGTGCCTCAGATGATTAAAACCACAGTGACCCTGAAATCCCCCTGTAAGCAATGACAGATAGCCAAGTAACTCATCCCCTGCACCAAAGCATCCACTGTGGATCCAAGCACAGAAAACGACAAGAACAGACAGCTAAACACACCCAATGACCAAAGGTCAAAAAAAAAAATAGAAATCAAGGAAATATGACGCCAACAAAGGAGAATTATCATAGCTCATCCAATTCGGATGACCTCACACCAACAGAATCACATGAAAACATTGACAATTCTGCATTATGGAAAGTGACAGAGTCCCTGCAAGAAGAACTTAAATCTATGAAGTAATTCAAAGAAGCCACAATTCTACAACTCAAAACATGGAACAACACCATTACAGAGCTCCAAGCCAAGGTGACAGAGCTAGAACAGGAAAAAGACAAGGCTATGAAAGATTTTCATACAAAAACAAGCAAGCTGGAGAAGGAAATGTACAAAACGAACAAAACCATACAAGACATGAAAATAGAAATACAAACAATAAAGAAAACACAGTCAGAGTTAAAAGAGGAAGTGGAGAATCAAGGGGAAGAGAACAGGAACTACGGATGTGAGTATCAACAATAGGATGCAAAAGATGAAAGACAGGATCTCAGGCATGGAAGATTCAGTGGAAGAAATCAGTACAACATCCAAAGAAAATGAGAAGGCT
>CAJQZJ010032856.1:4161769-4176386 GCA_907164525.1 Lophiomys imhausi
CTGCAGACAGACTGCTGTCCAAAAAGGACAAAACTTGGTAGCAGGGAAGTCGACAGCCTAACTCTGCCAAGACAGGGTAGGTAAGTCCTTCATAATCCCTGCTCTACAACAAATGTCTGTCATAGAAACAGGACCCAAAGCCTGAAGACTGATGCAGGAATGTATGGAGAGAAAATGGGAACTGTCCAGGCAGTCATTGGTATGTCCTTTCTTAGTTTTGGAAGCTGCAGGCCCTGCACTTCCTATATAAGCAGATATATTTATCCCTCTCAGGTCTCTGAGGTGGTTGAAGAATAGACAGCTAGAGTCTCATAGTTAAATTTTGAGTTGTTTAGGAATCAACAGGGTGTTATAGATCTAAGAAGATACTCTTAAAAGTGTGTTGCAAGTTAGTATGAATGTTGAGTCAGATATAGACCTTTAAACACATGGAGATGGTTAGATAGTAGAATGTTAAAGTCAGGGGCCAAATATGTATAAACTGGACATTGGGAAGGTATACTGGGCCATTTAACTCTCATAAATGTGGCATATTTATATCTGTTGTTTTGTATAATACTTACTGTTATAAGAGAAGGAACCATCTGTTGGACTGAAAGGGGAAACTTCTGGGGGGAAGAGGGTGGAAGGGCGGGATAGGAAGGGGGAATAGGGAGGGGTTTGTGACTGAGATGTAACTTGAAGAAAAAAAATAAAGTATTTATTAAAAAAAAAGTCAGTTTCACCCCCCCAAAAAAAAGAAAAAGTAGACCTTCCAAGAATGCCAATTGATGAAGTTTTACAGCCATAAGAAGGATGGAGGTCATCACAAAGATGGACTTATATGTCACATCAAATCTCACGCAATCATATATGTCCCCCTGACTTTCTCTCCTACAGATTATTACCCTGGAAAGCCAAAGCTCTCTTCCTTTGCCTTGTCTCTGAAAAGTTGCTATTCTTTGATAAAGATGCTCTGGAAGTTGAAGTCAAAGGAGGTTATTGAGTGATGTGCACTGTGTAGGTCAATAAACTATTTATTAATCTTTCTTTTGGCAATCTGATTTTACAGATCCCTGACTAGTGACCAGTTAGAACAAGGAAAAGAACTTTATGAACCTATAGGAAAAAAATAATTTTTCATGAACTCTCTGAGGATCTCTAGGAGGACCTAAGAATTAATGTGAGTTGATATAATAAATTCATAGAAGAAAAGCATACATATTAATTTCACATGCCATGGGAGCCATGCTGAGGAGATGAAGACCCAAAAGAACAATTCAAGTGAAACACTTCCACCAGCAATGGAGGAGTGTTCCCTTTTCTCCACAACCTCTCCAGCATGTGCTGTCATTTGAGCCTTATTTGTAATAGCTAGAAACTGAAAGAAACCCAGATGTCCCTCAACTGAGGAATGGATAAAAAAAAACAAAAAACTGTGGTACATGGAATATTACTCAGCCACCAGAAACAATGAAATCATGCAATTTGCAGCCAAATGGATGGAACTAGAGTAGCTCGTTCTGAGTGAGCTAACCCAGACTCAGAAGGATGCACATGACATCTATTCACTTATAATCAGATTTTAGCCATATAGTACAGGATAACTATACTACAACCAATGCACCAAAGGCAACAGGAAAATAGACTTTGCTACCTGTCAGTGAGACACTTTGCCCTAGTGGTGCTGCCTTTTAGGCCCCCAGTGTATGAGGAGGCTCTTGGACCTCACATGACTGCTGAACTAGGGCAGGGGACTGATATTTAGGGACACTCCATACATACTCCATATGTAGGGGATGGAAGGGATGGGGGTAGGGGGTGGGAGGGCAGGACTGAGAGGGTGGAAAGAGGACACTGTGATGGAGATGTAACCTGAAGTAATAAATAAACATTAAAAAAAGAAATGGGGAGAAATAACTGTTATCTAGGGACTGGAGAGAAGACTCAGCAGTTGAGAGCACTGGCTGCTCTTCTAGAGGACTCAGTTCAGTCTGCAGAACTCATGTGGTGGTTAAAACATTCTTAACCTCCAGTTCCAAGGGATTCCATTCCTCCTTCTGGCCTCAGTGGGCACTGCACATATGTAGGTTAAACACTCCCACACATCAAAAAAGTACATTTAAAAATAGGTAACTATTGTCTAGAGAGAAGCCTTCTCTGTAAACTACAGAGCTACTGCTCTTCGGTGGGGGGGGTGGGGGGGGATGTCCAGACATTCTTCTTCTTTACTTTCAACTGATTCACATGTGTCATATCTGAATTCCCACGAAGAGGCCACTGTATGAGGATCTAGGAGAGTGTGCAACTAAACATGATGAGTATTAACTTTTGAAACTTTGAAACAACCTTCGGTGCTCAAAACACACCAGGCATGCCTACATCTCTGCTTGTTTTACATATTCATGAGAAAGCAGCAGTTAATCTCAGGAAGCACAGAAGTCACATCTCTGTAGCACAGTCTCTATTTTCTATACTCGGGTATATTTGAGCTACCACAGTGAATCAGAGAGTTAAATTCTCCTTTCCAACTTCTTTGTGAGCAGTGGGGAAGCCAACAAATATCTCCTTAAAATCTTCAGCTTTGAGAATATGTACCTGGATTCTGATCCAATTTTTTTTTCATAAAAAATTTGCACCATTATAAAACAGTTGGTATATATAAGGAAAAAATTAAAATACTGCTGTATCTTGCCCTGTTATTGCAGATCCAGTGGAGGAAAATTAGGCATACATGTCCCTATGTGACTGTATGCCATGTGTCATTTAGGTGATCATGTGTAAATAATTAGACAGTTTAAAGGAGAACAATAGTGAATGTGTAATCAATTAGAAAAAAACAAGAAAATTATTGTTCTAGAAATTCATGCTTCCTTAGAAAACAGTACAAACATTTTTATTTCATAAATAAGTTACCAGTGTGGTAATATTAAGGATCCTGGAACAAATGCAAACTTCAGAACCCATTGGAAACAGACCTTTCCGTGTTCAAGTGGCAAAGATTGTTCTCATTAGAAGATAATGCAATACAGCCACCATCCATTTATTATCTCACCAGCTCTTTTCTCCCCAAGCATTCCTGAAATTAAAATTGGTAAGTGTGTCCAGAGTACAGTAATTCATCTGTTTCTTATTCATTCCCATCTTGTTTGCTGTGATGTTTAATGGGAACTATTACAGGTTCCAGAAGGTTTTAAGCTAAGGGGACCCCCCCCCCGCCGCCTTGGATACAGAGAAAATTCTAGTTTAATTTGAAATTGAAACTCCAAATCCTGGTGTAGAGTTGGAGAGCTGGAACCAGCCATTCTTCAACGTTATGCTTGAGAACATCAGAAAGGCTTCTCTGCCAGCCTGGTTTGCATTTCAGTGGCTTCTTTTTAATGTAAGATATATGTTTCAGTGAGTCCTGCAATTTCACTGCACAGTGGCAAGATTTCTAAAATTAAATTTGAAAGCTAAAATGAAACATCAGAGCCAAGTTGTAAAAAAAATGAGTTCTTGAACTGATCCAGATATAAATTAACTTTAACTTTGTAAGACTCTAACTGGTACTCATGCCCAGCTTTGTGGTCAATGCAAACTAGATTCAACAACACTAATGTGACACACTCTTTAGAAAAAGGAATTAACTTCTTATTCCAAATTTAAGGAAAGCAGAATAACCCCAAAGTCTGGATAACCAAAGATAAGCATGTTATCAAATGTTCTGTTATCAAATATCTGAGAGAAGCAGCTTAACGAAAGAAAGAGTCATTTGAGCTCATAGTTTCCTAGAGTCTGTAGTCTATAATGGCAGGGAATGCAGGCAACAGGAATAGCTCAGTCCTTCACAGTGGGAGCATGGGGTAATGGGGACTTAGTCACAATATGGCCAGCCAGGAAGCAGAGAAAACAGATTGGAGCAGGCAATGGGATTCATCTTCAAAGGTCCACCCTTAGCAATATAAGTCCATGAGCCGAGCCACTCCCTCTCCAACAAAGGTTTTATATATTTTTGGATTAGAGTCATAAACTATACAGATCATTCAAAACATAAGCCCATGGGGGACTTGCGAGATCCAAGCCCTAATAGAGCGCATGCCCTCAAAACTAGAACGTACCACATTGTGTCCAGAACACTGTTCATATCTCCTGTTGTACTCCAAGTTCTTTTAAATGAGTTTCAAAGGTATACAACTCTTGTAGCATCCACTTTAAAGTCTGTGGAGTACTGGAGCAGGGCAGACAGCAGAGTGGTGATATCAAAGTTATAGCAAAACCCAAGTCATGGAGAGAATTACCTAGCACTCCTAATGAATGACTCAGCTGCTATGAGGCTGCAGAGGGGTGAATGGAGCCTTGGTATGGACAAGCCTCTACTTGAGGGTGCTTGTTCTACGTTGCACTCTCTTCTAAGGACTTTAGAAGCATCAGTTCACATCATCTTTAAAGCATCCAGTATAGTTACAGTTATCCATTCCCCTCCCCGTTTTCAGGCATGAGCAAGCACAGAGAAGCTAAATAGCACATGTGAACTTGGTCAGTCACCACACTGGGAAGCTATGTCCTAGCCATCTGGATTGGGAGTCTGTCCCCCCTTATCCACTGTGCACCAAGCTGCGCCTTGTCGGCTTCAGGGGAGATATTGAATAGTAGAAGACCGAGGTCTGGTACATATGAAAAGTTCATTTTTCTAAAACCTTGGGCCGAGGAACACAGGATAGGGAGACATTTCTGTGATAGTGTTATTAGCATATTCTTCTAGCGTGATTTGCCATCTCTCTGCTAACTGACGAACAAGCCAACTTCTAATATATGGTATATGCATTCTAAAAGCCTGGGAAATACAAAGTCAGGTGTTGCAACCCAAAGAATTCCCTTTCCCCAAATAGTAACAACTAAAAGATGAAACCTTTAAGGTGGGCATTCTATTAACAAAGGTCATGCTGTGAGACCATCAAATAAAATTCCCTACCAACACAAGTACTTGAAAAACGAAGTTACCAAAACAACTAAATTAGGGGTTCTAGGAAAAGGAAGGGTTGGGGTTTGTTTTTAATGTAGCTCCTACTTTAATGTAACATGAAATGACTGGTGTTAGGGGCAGTTTTACAAAAACTTTCATGAAGGTCCAGATGTGGTATTTTTCTTGTAGAAGGAAAGTGGATGCTCTCTCAGATGTAGAGTGGATTTGTCTGTGCCTGGTCTCTCTCCCTACTTCTATCTGTGTGAACAAAGATACTCAGAAGTATGTAAGGTACGTCTTACATCACCACTGACTACCTCATCTAAAGCAACTGTGCCTAGGAATATTCTAGAAGTATTGCAATCTGGCTTGGTTTTGTTTTTGGGTTACATTAAAACATGGAAAATATCTTCGTGTCAAAGAGCCTGCAAGAGGCTTTTAGGTGAAAACGCATGGCTCAGTGGAGCTTATGGGTGCTATGTAGCCTAATGATTTGGCATCTTGGAATGTTAACTATTCCCCACCTGTATTTCCTGTCTGGTGTTGGCAGCTTACACCACCACACCCACTTCCCCTAGCAACACCTTCAAAGGTGAGTGCTGTTTCTCAGATGGCCCACACTTACTTTCCTGGAGTAATATGAGAAAGAGGGAATCTCTTTCTCTCTCTTCCTTATCTTCAATCTTTCAACACAGCCTCAGAGTTCGCACAGTAAAGAACCACACCATGCAGGCAGACAATCAAATAATTCACAGTCCAGCTGTGAATTTGGTTTCCTTCCCCTGAAAGTAACAGAAATCAAACTCTGGAGTCATTTGGGCAAATGAGAGAAGCCTGGTCACTAGGAAACTTCAGCTTCCTGCTTTTTTAACACAACCAGTGTATTTCTTTTCTACTTGGTTTAATATGTTAATGGCTAAGCCATTGAGTTAGGTCCCTTTGAGCTCCCAGAAAAGAATTTATGCTGGTTCAGTGTAACTTGTAACTTTATTAATGTTCCCTCAGTGGCAAGACAAAATGAGTCAAGTAATAATTTTATGTTATCAGTTAAATTCAGGCTCAACAAAGACTTTTGTCGTGTCTTTGTGTGTTTGATTAACATGTAAAGAGTTTTTCCAGATTCCAATGTTCACTGTGATGTTTCTCCTCCAGCTGCCTGGCCTCCAACTGTCAGTTCTTTAGCCTGTGATCTTCAAACAAAGGTCAAGAGGATAATGTGTGTGTTAGTGCTTTTGGGGAATGATAATAAGAGAGAAGATGCAATGTAAAGTCTCTGTGTATGGTTAGTGTGGGTTAATGAGTAGAGATGAGGGGAGCCTGCACTATGAGTGACCAAGACCCTGGATTAAAGATTCTTTCTCAATCTCTTTCTCATATATATATGAGAGAGTACATATATACTTGATATTATACTAGTATATATACAAAAATATATATGCCACATATATACAAGTATATATACATATATTACTATTATATCAGGCAAGTATACGTCATATATGTCATAAGACATGTACCTATATATATTTGTATATATACAAGATATATATATATATATAAAACTTCTTTACATATAAGTATATGTATATACAAGCACAGTATCATATATATAAGACAGACCTATATAAGACATATATATATAAGACATATATATGTGTACATATATATGTGTGTGTCAAGTAGAGATTTTTTTCTATATTTCCATTTAAAATGTAATGTAAACATACATTCTACACCTTTAATGTAGACATGTTTAAATGAAATCTTTTCTATTTACTCATAAGGGCATAGAGGACCTGAATAGTAAAAAGACTTAACTACACAATAGATTTTTATTTTGCTAGAAAAACAAAAACAATGTCAAAATTCATAACACCTCCTACAGAACTCTACATTACTGTCCTTGATTACATGGCTGCCAACATTTACCTCATCCACAAACATGAAACAATTTCTGCCACCTTGTTGTTCCTTCAACTTCCCAGATTCTTCAAGTTGGTAAGACATTGATTGTTAAAAATAGAATTGTACTTCAAATAGTTTGACAAGTTAGAATTTAAAAATCAAAGTAAGAATTGTTCTTTCAAAAGGAAGTGTTAAAGTTGGGGTTTGGAAATAGCTCAATGGGTAAAACATTCCCCACAAATCATGAAGACCAGAGTTAACATCCTCAAGATACACATAAAAGCCAGGTGGGTAGGTCAACCTACCTAAAATTACAGCACTCTAAAGACAGAGACGGGATCCTAGAGTAAGTTAGAAAGTCAACAAGCCATATTGAAGAGCATCAGGTTATATGGAGAGACTTCCTCTCAAATAATAAGATAGGGAATAAGCCCTGAGTCCTGAAAGGCATAGCTGATATTCAGAAAGCTCTTTATTCTGAGTTTGGCTTGGGGCAGGGCACTAGAAGATAAGTTGTTGACTCTTTCTGTTCCCTAAAGACACTTTTTATCTTTTAATTCTTTCTTCTGCCCACATCAATGTCTATCTGATTCCTTCTCTCTAGGTAATCTGACATCTTAGAACCTTCACTCTTCTATATTTCAGTCATATGAATGGAAATGAAGTGGTAGCTTACTGTATCTATTTTTAATAAACATTTTAAACTGGGAGATATCAAAAGTATCCTTAAGTGTTGCTTCTACCCAGGATTAATATTCCCCTATTATTAACATCTTACATTAGAACATTCACCTGCCTATAGCACCTCAGTAAGGAGAGGGGCTTGTAGAACACCTCGCTCATGTAAGCCAGATTTGATCTGGCTTGATCTTGTGTTGGGCTTGTACAGGTAATGCACTGGTGCTATGTGTGTGATAACATGATTTTGTCTTGATTTCATTTAAGTTTTATTTTACATTTAGCTTTTCATTCCATTTTGAGTTAATTTTCTGTGAAAGAAAGGACGCCTAGGTTCTTTTTATGATAGTTCTCTACTGCTGCTCTAATAGAGTAGCTAAAAGCAATAAAATGTGTTATTTTGTATTTCTTGAGATCAGAAATTCTAATTGGGCCTCAAGGGGTGAAAACAACGTGCAATTTCAGCCATTGTGGTAATCAATCAGTTTTCTTACCTTTTTCAGCCCTTGGCCCACTCATATTCCTGGACATTTGGTCTCATTCTTCCTTTTTTTTAAAGGCAGGAGCATCTCACCAAAACTTCTCAGTCTGTTCTTTCTGCTTTTCCCTCTGCTGTCCTTTTTTGGTTTTCCTGGCGCATGTGATTTTACTGGGCGCATCTGGATAATGCAGAGTAAACCCTTTCTACCCATGTCAGCTTTGTATCAATATTAATTCTACTTGCACCATAATTTCCTATTGTCAAGTAGCCCAAGGGATTCACAAGTTTGGGAACCAACTGTTGAAAAGATTACCCTTTTCTTAATTAAAATGGTTTCTGTTTCTAACACAAGCAATTGGTTATGCTTGCATGAATTCACTGTCGTTTGCATTAAAACTTTCCTGACATTCAATAACATGAAGACACTTTTCTATATGCTTGGCTGGCAGTATCTCTTGTGAAGTATTTGTTCAGGTCTCTTCTCATTTTGTTCCCTTATGACTGTCTTCTTGTTGGTTCATGGAGTGATTTGACACTCTGAACAAAGACTCACTTATGTTTGTGAAAATGTTTTCTCTCAGCTTATCATTTCACCTTTTCATTTTGGCACTACAGATAAAAACCCAGAGCCTTGAGTGTGCTAGGTGAGTACATACTGCTTAGATGTATCCTAGCCTTCTATTTTTGTTTTGAGAATTTCATATATCTGTATAATGTGTTTTGATCAAGTCCATATTCTTTCCCTCTCCTCCAATTTTTTCCCTATCCCTTGCAACACGTTTCCCTCCCAACTTCTTGTGCTTTTATTTTTTTAAGCCTACTGAGTCCAGTTAGTACTACCTGTATGTGCATGGATGTAGGACAATTTACTGGAACATGGGTAGCCTCATGAGGGGCTACATCACTGAAGAAAGTGGGCTCTCTTCCACAGGACCCATCAATTAACAATAGTTCCTTAACTAATGGTGGGACTACATAATCCCTCTCCCCCACCTATGCATGGATTTTGTGTGGGTCTTATGCATGGAGTCATATGCATGCAGTCACATGTGGATAACAGAGCCATCATGTCTGACAAATACTGCTTTGCTGCAGAACTACCTCTGAGACTTACTAGAGGGTGACTAAATCTTTGTTTACTTTTCATTTAGAGACAGGTTTTCCATCCTAGTCTTGACTTGACTCTACAGCCTTGTTCTTATGATCCTCCTTCCTTAGGCTCCTAAGTAGCTGGAATTGTAGGTCAGTGCTTTCAAGCAAGCTTTCATTTCATTGCTGTTGTATATATTTGAGGCAGTTTTGCCACATCTCACCAGCTGGACTCCAACTTTGACTATCCTCGTGCACTACTTCCTTCCAATATCAAGAACAGGAATGTACCCCCCAAGCCAGCTGTCTTTCACTTCCTTAGTAATGTCTTTGATAAGGAGACATTTTCGTTTGATCAGTAACATAGGTTTAGAAGTTTGTTTTAGTTTTGAAATTGGCACCTATAGTCCATCTTCAAATACATTTGTGTATGATATAAAACAGGGAGCAGACTCAGTTTTAACCATTCTCACTGAACTACATTAGTTCCATTCTTGAAAATGAACTCATTGTCTACCTACTATTCCTGCTGCTCCACTGAATAATGGACCTTTATTTGTACCAATATCAGATCATTCTTAATCACTGCAATTATCATATCCTTAGTTACTTAAAAATCTCAAAGTTTGCTAGCACATATTCTCTAACTGGATACTTCTTCAAGCAGATGGTGGCAGATGTCTTTTGCATTTGTGGAAATGCTTTAGAATCTTTGACAATTATATCTAGGACATTCTCCAATTGAGATTGATGGGAAGCATCAATTTATTATATGCATTCATTGGGAATGCAAATTCATTTTCTTTAACTTCAAGCTATTAAGAAATGAATACACTACTCCGTTAAAAAGAACAGCCTCCAAGAGTAAAACAGAAGCAACCAATGTAGTTAAAAGAGTCCAAGTCTTTCTGTATGACTTGTAACTAGCTATACGTGTGTTCTCCTGGTCTACAGTACAAGATAATACATGGAACACACATTGCTGAGGAGTCTGCTGAGAGTGTGCCCTACATACCTCCCACAGGTCAGGACTTTGCTTGGTTGATTTACTTCTGAGAAATTGGACATCACAGAAAGAGTCTCAGTTAAATATTTTACATATATATATATAATGAATTTGAATTTATTTGAAAATTAGTAATTCTGCCTTCAAGCAGAAATAGACCAAGAGGTCTTAGAAAAATAGAGCACATCATTGTTTCTACCCAACATGATCCTTCTTTGTGAATGAATGATATTAAGATAACATTTGTACCCATGATGTAAGGGGAATCTATCAAGTGTGCAGCCCAGCAACTCACTGTAGTGTGTGTAAAACAGCAAATAGAAAATGTACAAAAATAGGAAGACTTTCAGTGACTAAGCTAATTACACCATTCTGACCTACCTTGTGAAGTTGTTCTCAGGTTAACTCATATACCTGCTCTTTTTTGTTATGTTTTATTAAATAATAACAAGTAGCAGGTGCCTCCAGAGTTTACTTTCAACTTATTTCAAGGAAACCTTAACTTATCAACTTCTAGTTTTATATGTGGTTATCTTTTACCAGTTTTCAACCATCACCTCAACATCGTATGAGGAAATGGGGCGTCGTGATGAGACATGTACACGGCCCAAGAGAAACGGCCAGTCCATTTTAGGAGACCCATGCATGAGCCCGTGGACATTTTACCAAAGGTTTTTAACTCCATGGCCAGTCAATAATCCAAACATTTTCCTACTTTCTTTTGTCCCATATGAATTGTAGTGATGAAAACAGTTTTATGTATTTCAAACTTCAAAGCAAAGTGTAATGTTTTAGGGTCTTAAGCAAGGGAATGGTGAGTTAAGATAATTCTCAGCTTCTTGTATCTTTGCTTACTTGGATCTTATTTTTATTAGGTATTTTCTTGTTTAAAATTATTTTATTCATGAGATTTTAATATAATTACATTATTTTCCTCTTCCATTTCCTCCATTGAAGCTCTCTAAACCCTCCTATATAATATACTCCTTTTTGTTGTCTTTCAATTCTAAGTTAAAATAGTAAGAAATTTTTCTTTTAAAATATTTTCAACACAATGTGACAGAAAAGAGGCGATAGGGCCAAGCAGATGGGCCAGTGGATAAAGGTGTTTGCCACAAAGCTTGAGGTACAGTGTGATCAGCAAGCCCACACCCTACACACACACACACACACACACACACACACACACACACGTACACACGTACACACGTACACATAAAAGTATGCAACAATAAGAAAGTAGAAATGAAGTTCAGTCACATGACAAGTTAATTAAAGTGGGAAATGAACTGACACCTTCATTGCATATTTCTCTGTATTCTGCCTACTGATGGATATTAGAAGAAACTGAGAAGGCTGGTAAGTTACAAGGTAGAATGATGTTTTGTCTATTCTAAGCTGTGAGTGTAAAACGTGTACACAGTATGAACACTACGAATTTACAGAAAAGTGTGCTACCATTAGGCATCCTTAATGGTTTTAGGCCTGTCAGCTGTCCTTGCATGTCAGCTCAGATCCTCCGCTGAGAATTCAGAGCACTCACAAGCATTTACCATCCGCAGAATCACTGCTACAATGATGGTAGACAGGACAGTCTATTATCCCACCTCGGTTACCTCACAAGAGAAAATGAGCATGCTCTGCAGTTTGATGAGTTCAGAAGTCAACTCTATCCTCGAGTAAATATCACCAGCAGGAGATACGACCTCTTAACATATGGCAGCTCAGTAACTGATTTTCTGATGGAATAACAATATTTACTAGCTTGGTGGGTAAAAGAAACAGTTTTTAAATTTCATAATAAAAGTATAAATCTGAAAACTTAGTGGATAAAGTCCTTGCAGAAGCCACATCTATTTAGCAATAGTAAAGAATTATAATATTACTTTGGGAGAAAAAATACTAATCACATTGGCATCAGAAGTATCAAAGACAGGAAGAAATTTAATGGAATATTATCTGTTTTATACTATGAATAATAGTATATATATTACATATTTAAATATATATATAACAATTATTGACTATATTAAAGAGAGACATTTGTGGAGGTAGAGAGATGGCATATCTTTTGATGCGCTTGTAGAGGACATGAATTCATTTTACAGCATCCACACCAGGTTTCTCACAGCCCCTTGTAACTCAGCTCCAGTGGATCCATCACGCTCTTCTGGCCTCTGTGAGTCCCTGAACACACATGGTAGATACACACACACACACACACACACACACACACACACACAATCTTAAAGAAAGGCACTTAGGATGAGAACCATCTCTTAGTACAGCTTTAATAATGTTCCACAAATTTTTAAATGTGTTCTCATTATCATTCAATTCAAGGTCTTTGTTTATTTTTTTTAACCTTGATAAGTAAAACCAAACATTTATTTACACCAAAGAATTCCAACGTGGCATCTTTCATATATGAAGGACAAAGTATTTTATACACACACACACACACACACAGCAAGGGATGGCAGGGTCATAACAAGAAAAAAGATAGTTTCTCACAATTACAGGTCTACCATTTCTGGTTCACTGGAGATAGTGGCTCTGCTCCTGCTTCCCAGATACACTTACAACTTCCATAGCAGGCCCGCTTGCTAGATGGCATGTGAAGAAAGGGGAAGGCAGGAGAAGGGAAAAGTACAAAGCTTAAAATGACCCCAGTGTGTCCACCTCACCTGTTAGCTCTGAGGAGTGCTACTGTGAAACTTATATGGACAATATTTCTTTTCTTTTTTTTCTTTTTTTTTTCTAAGCAACAAATTCTCCCCAGTAACTAACTGACTTCAAAATGGCCAAGTCAGGGTGGGGGGCCAAGATGGTGGTGACCTACACTGACGCATTTTGAACGCGGGGGAAAAAAGAGCCATAAAAAACACAGAGTTATTGGGCACTGTGCAAAAACCGGAGGGGCTAGACCCTCCCAGGAACATTCACAGCTCCCAAGGGAATGTCAAAAGTCCCAGGGTAAGGTTCTCTCCCCATCTCTCGCAGACTCGGAAGCCACTAAACCCGGGACTCAGGAACTCCCATTTGGAGAGGCTCCTGGTAAGATCGACCCCAACTCACAGTATGCAGAATCAGAGGCCACGTGCCGATAGTTCACTAGCCTATTGGACTCCCCAAACCTCGGGTAGAACTTATACCCACTTAAAAAACTTTGCAAGATAGTGGAAGTCTTAGCAAGGAACAAACAGGGGGCTCAGCGAGTGGTCCGCAGCCGCTCATGAAGCGGAGGGCGGGAGGTTCCAAGAGAGCGCGGGAAGCTGTGAACACAAAGGCGGGCGGGAGGGGCCGAATCCCGCGCACTTACGGCAGCGCAGCTGGGGAGTGAGCCCGGCTGGCAGGGCCAAATCCCCGCGAACCCACGGCAGGACAACTGGGCAGAGAGCCAGGCGTGGGCGGGGCCAGGGATCCACACACCCACAGCTGAGCTGCTAGGGCGAGAGGACCACATAGGCGGCCATAGGATCCGGGGGCTCGGTGCTCCCATGGCCGAGCAGCCAGGGAGGGAGACCCGCAGCTGCACAGACAGGGAGGGAATCAGGCACAGAGGCCAGGCCTGTGGCGAGAAGCCTAGTGAGAAACCAGAAATCGGGACCATAGCTGTATTCTGGAAAATCCAGACATATTAGGTGTGGAGCCAGACCCTGACAGCCTCCGTAATGACAAACAAAGCCCACAGAATCTGTGCCTGGGCAAACAGGTCCATACCATCAGAACCATTACAGGCTGATAACTCAGAGTGCAACATAGAGAAGTTTGAATTGGGAGCAGTGAAACAATCCCGGTCCATTACTCACAACCTGGGAATAGGCTGCACCAGCTCACAGTGCCTAAGGCGATTAAAACCACAGTGACCCTGAAATCCCCCTGTAAGCAACGACAGATAGCCAAGTAACTTGTCCCCTGCACCAAATCATCCACTGTGGATCCAAGCACAGAAAACGACAAGAACAGACAGCTAAACACATCCAATGGCCAAAGGTCAAAAAAAAAAAAAAACAGAAATCAAGGAAATATGACTCCAACAAAGCAGAATTATCCTAGCTCATCCAATTCGGATGACCTCACACAAACAGAAACACATGAAAACGTTGACAATTCTGCATTACGGAAAGTGATAGAGTCCCTGCAAGAAGAGCTTAAATCTATGAAGGAATTCAAAGAAGCCACAATTCTACAAGTCAAAACAAGGAACAACACCATTAAAGAGCTCAAAGCCAAGGTGACAGAGCTTGAACAGGAAAAGGAAAAAGCAATGAAAGATTTTCATACAAAAACAAGCAAGCTGGAGAAGGAAATGTACAAAACGAACAAAACCATACAAGACATGAAAATAGAAATACAAACAATAAAGAAAACACAGTCAGAGTTAAAAGAGGAAGTGGAGAACCAAGGGAAGAGAACAGGAACTATGGATGTGAGTATCAACAATAGGATGCAAGAGATGGAAGACAGGATCTCAGACATAAAATATTCAGTGGAAGAAATCAGTACAACATCCAAAGAAAATGAGAAGGCT
>CAJQZJ010032856.1:4176786-4208752 GCA_907164525.1 Lophiomys imhausi
TTTGTGGGTTTGTGTGTTTGTTGGTCTTTTTTTTTTAGTATTCCCCAGTAGCAAGGAGACACCTTTCACTGGCAGTACTGCCTCGTAGGCCCCCAGTGAATGAAGAGGCTCTTGGCCCTCATATGACTCCTGATCTGTAGTGTGAGACTGTTAGGCAGGGACACTCCACCCCAGAGGAACAAGACGGAAGGGTCAGGGGGTAGAGCATGGGAGGGTGGGGCTGGGAAGCAGGAAAAGAGGACAATATGATAAGGATGTAACCTGAAGCAATAAACAAATAAATTTATTAACTAACTAAAAAAAAAAAAAAAAAAAAAAAAAAGGCAGGTGGCAGGGCTGAAACACTGTGAATGGAATAGAGGATACAGCCATTCGGCCTGGATTTGCAGACCTCCAGGTGTAGAGAAGACGTGGAGCTAAGGTAAAATACAAGAGAATTGTGGTATTGGCCCATGCCTTTGACTTCAGCGGAGACGTTTGGGGAGGGTGAGCACCGTAGAGTTGGTGGTCTTATGTATCCTGGAGTCATACGGAGTGGGGTGGTAAGGGTGCATACTCTTGGTCCCACCATTCAAGAAGAGTACACCCTTGGTCCCAGCTCCCAGCACACTGGAGACTGAAACGGGCAGATCCCAGAGCTCAGGGTCAGCCTGATGCAGGGCAATCACTAAATAGAGAAAGACTTCGTTCCAGGAGTGGTGGAACACATCTTTGATCCCTTCAGATGGGAAACACAGGTCTCTGATCCCAATAATTAGTGTTCAGAGACACACACATGGGATTTGGAGGGACCTAGGTTTGGAGGCTACTTACAAAAGGCCTTCTCGATGCAGGCAGATTGTCCTTTGGGATCTCAAAATATATACACTAGAGCTGGTTTAGCTCCAAGGTGACAGAATGATTTCTTCTTTAACCCAGATTGAAAGATAACGCTTTGTATGTTGTCAGAAGGCCAAATTTGCTTCAGGAGAAGTACTACCTAGCCCTCCCACCCCCCCTCCCCAAAAAAAAGAGGGCAATTGTCCTAGGGTTGGGATTGGGGCAGGGCTCTGTTCTTATCTTTCCAGGAGAATCGAAGCGTCCATTAGGGGAGCCCGGGGACAGCTGGACAGCGGAAATCTCAGCAGAGAGCAGAATCAGGCACAAAGGAGGATGAGTGACCCAGTTGATTCTGCCTGGCAGACTTCCTCAATAGCTGTCTCCATCGGGGGAGTGCAACCACCACGGCAATCCAATGTTGTTGGGACCATTCAGCTCTACACAATGCCCCGGCAGGAACCTCAGTGAAGCCTGCAAGATCAGATTCTGCCTACAAACCCCTTAGGTCATCTAAACAGCTGAGAACAGAAGGACTGAACATAAAAGGAGTGTACTAACATTTTTAACCATTTTTTCCATTTGGGTTCGGGCCCCAAACAGGTTTACTACGACCCAAATCAGCAGGAAATCACTTTAAGAGAGCAACGTCCCATGCCCAGAGGGTGGGGAAGGTGTTTCTCCGCCCTTCTTTTTGGGTATTTGAAGGATAACTGAAAACTCTGATATTTAGGGGAAGAGATTACAAGCTGATAAATGGTCCTGTTTAATGGGTTTTGGAGGTTAGACCCAGGGACTTCCTACTTTTCCTTTTCTGTATCCTTCTTCCTCTCCTATGTAGGAGTGCATAGGCTTGAGAAAAATGAGATATAGACATAGCACAGGAAGGTCCAAGAAGAAGGGGCAGATTATTGAATATGCCCTTATACCTTTGTATATTGATACAAAATTAGTAGTTTATTTGGCTAAAGTGGTATTGACCATTGTTTATTGTGCAAAAATAAGATTGTATTGGATTACATCGGTATTGATCTTTGTATATTGATACAAAATTAAGATTATAGTTGGCCACAATGGTATTGACCCTTGTATATGGACGTAATATTAAGATTGTATTGGGCTACATAGGCATTGATCTTTGTATATTGATACATAATTAAGAGTATATTTAGCCACAATTGAATAGATCTTTGTATATTGATACAAATTTAAAGGTAACGCTTCTAATGGTATCATACCTAGGGATACTTAAAAATAAAATGTGAAGCTCTGACCTCTTGATACCAACCGTCTAAAACGGTCTAGGATAGTTAAATAAAACAAACTCCTAGTCATGCAAACATGTCACTTTGTTGGCTACTATGACAGTCTATCACAGATATTCTCTAAACTACCCAGTAATCAAGTTGCTAAGAGACAAGCAACATTTGCTTATCTAAATACAAGAGATGGATAGGGCATCTTCAAAAACCCCAAGAGATCTGTAGAATATGGCATTCAAAGATGTTATCTTAAATCAAGATTTTCTTTTTTTTTTTTTTGATATCGAGACATGTCAGCGCCTGACAGCACCCCCTATTCTACTCCAAGCAGAAGATAAGCATCGAAGAACCTCCACTGTAAGATGGTTGAATTAATGGCAAGCCTATCTCTTGGCATGAAGAAACCCCTTGCACCAACTGCAGACAGACGCTGTCCAAAAAGGACAAAACTTGGTAGCAGGGAAGTTGACAGCCTAACTCTGCTAAGACAGGGTAGGTAAGTCCTTCATAATCCCTGCTCTACAACAAATGTCTGTCAGAGAAACAGGACCCAAAGGCTGAAGACTGATGCTGGAATGTATGGAGAGAAAATGAGAACTGTCCAGGCAGTCATTGGTATGTCCTTTCTTAGTTTTGGAAGCTGCAGGCCCTGCACTTCCTATATAAGCAGATATATTTATCCCTCTCAGGTCTCTGAGGTGGTTGAAGAATAGACAGCTAGAGTCTCATAGTTAAATTTTGAGTTGTTTAGGAATCAAGAGGGTGTTATAGATCTAAGAAGATACTCTTAAAAGTGTGTTGCAAGTTAGTATGAATGTTGAGTCACATATAGACCTTTAAACTCATGGAGATGGTTAGATAGTAGTATGTTAAAGTCAGGGGCCAAATATGTATAAACTGGACATTGGGAAGGTATACTGGGCCATTTAACTCTCATAAATGTGGCATATTTATATCTGTTGTTTTGTATAATACTTACTGTTATAAGAGAAGGAACCATCTGTTGGACTGAAAGGGGAAACTTCTGGGGGGAAGAGGGTGGAAGGGCGGGATAGGAAGGGGGAATAGGGAGGGGTTCGTGACTGAGATGTAACTTGAAGAAAAAAAAATTAAGTATTTAAAAAAAATGGCCAAGTCAAACAAAGCTGAAAAAGATTTTGCCTTCCCTCTCCTGCCATCTATGAAGCATAGCATGTCAAGAAATGAGAAGGGAAAGACCAAAGTAGAAGCCCCGAAGGAAAAGTATCACGAATTTAAACTAAACTAAAATTAAAATGATTGAGGGTTAGGTCAATAAGGCATGATTAATTCAGAAAAGAAGCTTTGGCTCTGTCTGCAAGTTGGGTAGACTTTCTAAACATCTTGATGTAACTAAGACAGATCCACCTCCATCAGAGCCGGAATAACCCATGGACACAGTCTTGGAGAAAGAGGATGAAATTACCAGCAGAGCAGTGTTTCAGGATGGACTGGATCCTCCTCCTTTTTTCCTTCTACCTCCCTTGATAAGCTACATTTTATAATCTCTGGAGAAGAGCATGAGATACAGCTCCCGAGAGTGTGTAATGTGGGAGAGCAATGAGGGAAGGGGAAGAAATCTCCACCCAAATGCAGCAGCTGGTGCTGAGGCCAGTTTCTCTTTGTTCTTTAGTGGTGATGAACTGAATTTGGAAGGGGAGAAAAACTTTGTCCATGAATATTCCACCTGCGGGTAATTTTTTTCAGGGAATCCCCTGAGTTATGAAAAGTCCAAGTTTAAAAAAAAGAAATCAGCCTATTATATTTTTTTAATGACCCAACTACTAAATCCACAAGCAATGGTTCAGATATGGTGTTTCTGAACTGTTCTCACTCCTCCCAACCAGGCACAAGCTTCATCAAAGAGAGAGTGGACTTCCCCACCTCTGCTCAGGCATCAGGAGATAGATGGGGATCATTACTGCTGCCTGCCAGTGGCAGCTGGAACTGGGATCCCAAGTGAGTTGGCAGCAACAATCACTGGCAAGCCTTCCAGAAGTCCAAGGGCTGAAGAGGTTGGCACTGAAGAAATCCCTGACTTCATATTGGCGCTGCTGACAGGTGTATCGGCCCCTGACATGCTGGAGGAACTCATCACAGCCTGGCCTTTTACAACAGCGTAGAAGTAAGGGAACTTCATTGGCCTCTCTTGCAGTGAGCCATAACTGATAGTCATATCGCAGCAGTTTGTCCAGAAAATCCAAGGCCTCAAGGCTGACAAGGTGCTGGTTTTCACTGTGGACAAAGTGTTCCCATCGCTTACGAGAGTGTCTGCCCAAAGTATCGTTAAAAAGTGGATCTAATTCAATGCTTTACTTGTATGTAATCATATTAATCTTCTGTCTCCAGAACCTTGGCTATCCTCACCAACTGATCATAATTGTCATGTCCATGGAAAAATGGCTCCTTCTGGAAGATCATACATGCCAGCATACAACCCAAGCTCCACATATCTAAACTATAATCATATATCTGATAATCTACAAGTAGCTCTGGACCTTTGAAGTATGTGAAACAACTATGACATTATATTCTTGGCCAGGATGGTAAACTCAGCTAAACCCCAGCCTATTAGCCATAGCTTTCTGTGCTCATAATCAATCATGGCTTTATGGGGTTTCACATCTCTGCAAAATTTCCATTCTGTAACAGTAATCCAGGGCTTTGTGAATCTCATAAATGTAAAATTGAATGTCATAGTCTGTTAAAGTCTGATACAATTGCTTGAAGTCTGTGTTTTTTCACATGTTCAAAAACTAAAGCAGAGGTTAGTGACACAGGGTCATTTATAATGTCTGTAAGTGTGATGATGTTGGGACCACCTCTCAAATTCTCCAAATCTTTATTTCATGCCCAATTTTCTTTTTTTTTTACTGGCTTGACAATTTTAACAACAACTTTTTCATTATTTGTGACATAGGCAGCTTCAAACACTTCACTGTATTTGCACCTGCCTAATTTTCAAACAAGCTGGTAGTCATCTTGATTTCCCCATTCCACCATGTGTGACTCATAATCCCAGTATTCTCTGGGTCTGTGTGTTAACATCTGTGCAAGTTCTGGCCCTGCTTGGCACCGGTCCCGACATGTCAGACAGGTTGACGGACAAAGCTGAACTTGACCTTTGAAGATCTGGCAGCCACTGTGTTCAGAAGTAGAAGTGGATAAGATCTTGTTTCACACCTGCTTTCTTCAAACTGTGGTGGAAGCTGCAGTGGCACCAGCCGGACTCCCCTCTCCTCACACAGACAATATGGCAGGGGCGGAGGAGGAGGAGACATGTCCCAGGGAGATGAAGGATAAAAAGTAAAAGTTTTAGCTCTCTTATCAGCATGGTGGGGAAATGAGAAAACTCAATCTGGGAATTCATCAGTCCACAAAGGGAGGAGTTCAATGGCAATTAATGTAAAAAGGCAGAGAATGGGATTTCTCATTTTGGTTTATGTTGATACGATACAAACTGGAGTCATCAGGTCATCTGGGCATTGAAACCTCAATTGAGAAACTGCCTCCATAATATTGGAACTAACCTTCAAATATAATTATGAATCACTTACTCTAGCCCAGAACTCTGTAAATACCTCCAGCTTTAGATCAGAGTTTGTGCAAGAGACAGGCTTCTGGTTGAACTGGTACTGAAACTGAGGAAATAGGAGCCAGGTTATACCTATCAAAGAATATTTTTCTGTTACTAGGAATTGATGATTTGTACTAGTTTGGATGAGAAAGATGCCCATAGACTCATATACTTGAATATTTGTTTCCCAATTGTTGGAGTGTTTAAGGATTAGGAGATATGGCCTGGTTGGAAGATATATGTCATTGGGGGTAAGCTTTGAAGTTTCAAAAGTCCATGTTTTGTGTACTTTCTCTCTCTCCTCTCCTCTTCTCCCTCTATTTGTCTCTTTCTCCCTCTCCTCCTCCCCCCCCCCCCCCCGCCTTCTGTATGCAGACCAGGATGTAAGCTACTGCTCCAGTGCCATACCCATCTGCCTGACATCATGTTCCCTGCCATGATATTCACAGACTATTCACCTGAAAGTGTAAGAAAACCCCCAATTAAATGCTCTCTTCTAAAGTTGCTTTGCTATTGCATCTGCTCTCAGCAATACAGCAGTAGCTAAGACAGGAGTTGGTACCAGGGATGGAAGTATTGCTGTGATAGGTCTGACTGTGGCTGCTTGCTGGTGGAATGTGGACTTGGGTCTTTGGAACAGGAAAAAGCAGTTGAACACTGTAAATGAGGCTGATCAGGCCATTCTAGTAGAAGCATGGAAAACAACAGTGTTGAGATGTGGACTATGGGGATCTAGCTCAGGAAGTTTAAGAAGGGAAGAATATTAGCAAATGGCCTAGAGACCATTCTTGTGATATTTTGTCAAAGACTGTAACTGATTTTTGCCCTTACCTTAAGCCTGAGGCTAAATTGAAGAGTTTTGAATTAGTGTCATTAGCAGATGGTATTTCAAAATAACCTAGTGTCATGTGGTTATTAGTAACCACTCTTATGGAGACCTATATTGAAAGATGACAATCAGGATAAAAAGAAATACAAAATGTACAGCTTGAGAAGAGAAAGAGCACTAGGAAATTTAATGTTGGATCCGAGTCTTACACTCAAAGAGAAGAGAAGTTTAAGGAAAGGTTTAAGGAAAAATAAATGAAGGAAGTGGTACTCAGGGCAAGACATCAATCACCCAGATAGTCCTGCAAGTTGTAAAACTGAAAGTTCCTGAAACAAAGGAAAAACCATCAACAAGTCAAAGCTTATGCAAATGTAATTCAAAGAGGGGGTCAGATTCCATCCCAAGCAAGCAGAAGAACTTAACTTCAGCCACGTGGTTCTGGACTTATGAAGAAATGAACAGGAATGCAGATAGGGGTTGCAGAATCTTCTATGAAGGTCAAGGAAAACTGGGGAGGCCAGCCATGCTGCAGGCTTGGAGGTCTGGAGAAGCCATTGTGTGAAGTTGTGAAGGTGAAGCCTGGATTACATTTGAGTCCCAAAGATGTTGGAGATGACATAATCTTTAGATATCTGCCAAGGAAAGGTACAGACAGAAAAGCCCAACAGAGAGAAGTGTGTTGTAGTCAACAAAGCTGTGAAGGGCTCAAAACAACAAATGCAAGCAAGCTCCATTTTACTATCAAGCTAGGTTCTGGTTTAGACCAAAGTTCCAGTTTCTAGAGAATGATTAAGACCTCTCAGAGAAACCACAGGCAGCGGGTAGCCAATCAGAAAACACCAGAACATCTGGTTTAAAATTAAACAGGATATGAAGCAGGAATGAGGGAATGAGCTCAGACCATGGGTATTCCTGCCTGGGAAGCCCAAGTCAGGTCTGAGTCAATCAACTACCAAGTTATCTTATAAGGTTTAAAGTCCCAAAAATGTTGCTTGAGGGACTGACCACCTGGTCCTGACCAATCAGCTTGTGCTTCAAGTAACTTCTCTCTAGCTGGCCAATTAGAACAGAGATTAGCTCATCCACCCCTGATTCCCCTTAAAAGGTCTGCCTGCCTGAGTTCTTGTCACCATTTTGTATAGCTGGTAACCCCTGCATGGTGGAAGCTTTTGCAGAATAAACACTCTTTGCTTTTGCATACTATTTGAATCTGGGGTCTTTATTCAGCCATTCTCAGACCCTTACAACTGGTAGGAGTGCGGGATTTCAAGACGCATCTAGGTCAGGATTTAGAGTGTAAGGAGTGTGGGATTGCAAGAGGCATCTAGGTCAGGATTTAGAGTGTGTGTCACTGGATTTTCATCTCACTTTGGTCCAGAATCTTCTCACTATGCTCCCTTTCCTCCATTTGGAATGGCAATGTATATTCTGTGATACCATATATTGGAAGTTGTCATTTGCATTTCTATTTTATAGGGCTAGCAATTAAGAGAGCAACCTGAGTCTCAGAAGGAACATCAAGCATTAGAACAGTCTTGAGACTGTGTAAGGCTATGGAAACCTAGGTGTTTAACTGAATGTATTTTGCATTTTGACATGGTTACAAGGCTATGGGGGTCAAAGAGTGGAATGTGGTGGTTTGATTGAGAATGACCCTTATAGGCTCATATAGTTGAATATCTGGTTCCCAGTTGAACCTTTTCAAAGGATTAGGAGATGTGGCCTTTTTGGAGGAGGTGTCCTCAAAGGTAGGCTTTCAGATTTCAAGAGCTAAGTCTCACTCTGTCTGCCTCCTGCCTGAAGAGTAGGATGTAATCAGCATGTGAGCTCTCAGGAACTACTGCTCCCACAAGGTGCCTGCCTGCCTGCCTCTCCACCATGAAAATCATGGGGACTCACCCTCATATACTGTAATCAAACTCCAATCCAATGTTTTCTTCAGTAAGCTGCCTTTGTCATGGTATCTCTTCATAGCAATAGAACAGTAATTAAGAACCCATTTAAGGGAGGCTATAAGGCTAGCTGGCCTAAGCATTTATCAGTTCTCTCAAGAGTATCTGCTTTTCACTGTGCAATCAATAATTTACAGTAGCTATTTCATTAAGTGATTTGCCAATAAAAGGCTTTCCTGAAATACCCACTGCTATAGATCATTACCTCATGAAAAAGGATTTTTTAAATTGTTTATTTTGATTTCTACCTTCTTTAGCTTGACAAAAATTTTATCTCCATGAAAACAAGGAATGTGTTAAGAGCTTGTCCCTTTCTGTCTCACTTGGCATAATAATTTCAGTTGTTACGATGCCTTTCCCTTCACCAATCTCTACTTCTCATACCACCATCTACTTATTAAGCAATTCCTCATCTTCTCTTCCCTAGAATACCATAGATTTCTGATAGAACATTAATCATGTTCCAGTATAGTAACAATAGGTGTCTTGCCGTATGTCAACTAGCGTGGAACCCTTTGAATGAAGATGATTCATTTTTTTTTTAGTTTTGCATTCTTTGGTCCTAACATTGTGCTTGACATACAATCTTTATGCAATAAAAGTTGCTAAACAAATGAATCCCTGAAAAGGTGAATGCTTTTATATTTTAGTTTTCTACAGAACTGGGCTGTGTCACTGAATGCACAGACAGAGCAAGTGTTGATTTTTTTTTTTTTTTTTTGAGCATCTGTTGCCTCTGAACATACTCCTTTACTCATTGTATCTGTTTTGTCACCAAGGACTCTGAACAATTTTTATTGTTGGAGAGCAGCCACTGGCAATGTTGTTTCTCAAAGGAAGAACGTTCTTTAAATCTGTAGGAATTTTACTGTGTACCTTTGATGTGAAAATTGTATCATCTATTTTTGGAAAAGCTTGCTGTTACATAAGAATATAAAGAAGGAAGTGAAGAGAGGCCACTCAGTCAACCTTCGCAATCTGTAGATTTTCATTTTCAAAGCAAAGATGGCAGATTAAGTTCTCCAGTCTTGAGGTTCACTTGGAAAGAAAACAATGTTCAGAACTTATTCACATCTGGCAGCTCAGTTTATAAATGGCAAAGCTGTATGCTTATGCTCAGAGCTCCATCTGAGATTTGCATTTAGGCTCTTACAGTGATACCTACTATCTGCTTTTGTATCTGGCTTTTGTACATGGGCTCCCACAGTGCACCCTACCATGAGTTTTTTGAAGGATGTAATTCTGAAACATGTTACTGTCTGCTGACATGTCTAGGAACTCTCAACTGAAATTCCACAATTCTTTGTCATTTGTTCTAAATCAACCTCTGCTAATTGTAGTATTTATAAAGCCAGTTGTCTATGTAGCATCCCAGCTCAATGTAACCCATTTCTTCCTTGATATTGGTGCTGTCCTCAGATTTGTTTCTTAGTATCTCACACCTATGTTTTTCTGTCTTCTGTATTCCATTTTTTTTCACTCCATTCTCCTTTCCCAAGAATAAAGGTGAGCAAAGTTGCATGAGGTTGATCATGCCACTAGAACTCAAAAATTGTACAATTACTTTCTACCTGAAAGGTTAAAATTTGAAAAGAAATTGTTCCAAATGACACCTTACATAAAAGACACCTCTAATTTTATCTTGTTGTCAAATTCTTATGCAGATGATTAAACCTGAGATTTCTTTTTCTACATAACAGACATGTTATAACTAGTGCTTGCCAAACAAGCTTTCAAGATGTATATTTAGTCTGTATATGTATATGTTACAGATATATATTCTATACAGTATATGAATGTTTTTTAGTAGATTTTTTTTTTGTCTTCTGTAGCAAACATTTTATTCCATGAGTCACATAATCTCTTCCTTAAATAGACCTTTGGGGGTTAAGCCTTGAACTAAAACTAACCATGGATTGCTTATGACTATTTTTCACCAATATTAAATAACCAAATTGGTTTGGAAAGGAGAAAAAAATTTTCATGGAAAAGTGTTTTTGTGGTTTAGGTTAGTTTTGTGGTTGACCTGTTAATCATCAAAAACTTCAGTGAAGAAGGTAGGTGACCCACAGGTATAATTATACTTCCATTTCCAAATTTAGATAATGTACCACAGGTTGCAAAACACACTGGGA
Source organism: Lophiomys imhausi (assembly GCA_907164525.1). Lineage (NCBI taxonomy): Eukaryota > Metazoa > Chordata > Mammalia > Rodentia > Muridae > Lophiomys > Lophiomys imhausi. The sequence continues at coordinate 4,187,376 of CAJQZJ010032856.1, forward strand.
GGCTAAACAAATCGTTACACCAATAGTTAGCTGTAGAGTTTACATTAAAAAACCCTGCGTCTGTTTATGTACAAGTCTTTCAGCTAAAATAGCATTTTTTAATGGCAGTTATCTGATTCCCTGTGTCAAAATCGATTCTAAGAAAGTGCAATAATCAAATCACTATAGCTAACCCCCAGATCCCCCTTTGTGGTATTTGGAGAATTATTTTTTTAATGATTCTAACAGTAGATTTTGGACCCAGTAGATAGAAATGTACCATGTTCTGTTCATGAAACCCTGTGACAATACACTATCTCAGTTACATGCCAGGAATTTTTGACTTTCAGAATAATGCAGATGAGAAAGGTAGTTCAGGGAATGTCTCAAGTAGTAGTAACAAGGATTATCTTTGTTAGGTAAGGAATTTATACAATCTCTAATAATTTCTACTAACTCAATGAAGCCTACATGCAAAGCAAGAACTCCTTATGAAAAAAGTATCTTGCAGAACTTGTTCCCCGCATATATATACTACTTCCCTCAAGCACTGGAGAGACTAGTATTTCAAGGGTCAAAGGATGAAAGGAAGGAAGAACCTAGTTCTGCCAGGCACAGTAGCAAATCCACTGGGCACAAACACTGTTGACAAAGTCTTAGCGAATGTGGTGTCTAACAGCTCCTCTTCTCCTTATGCTTTACCTTAACTAGGCAGACCCCTTTTTGGTTCCACTGAAAAAGTTACCAGCAACAACACTAGTCATAATCAGTCAACACTTTTCTTTCCTGCCCATCCCTGTATCTAGTTCTCCAGTACGAGATTCCAATTAGAAACAGTGCAAGATTTCAATACACATCTTTGCAACTCATTATCTTGAAGGGATGGTTTTGATTAGAAAACTTTAATCAACAAATATCTATCTAAGATTTATGGCCTATAAAATGACTTATGTCTTTTATTTGGAATACTTCTTTGTTTTATATAAAATAATGCTTACTTAAATTCATTCAAGGTGTTACATAGCAAAATGCCATAAGCCTCATGCATTATAAACAACCAGTTTTATTGCTTAGAATTTTAGAGTAGTTCATGCCATAAAGATGAAGATCCTGGTGCACATGGTGTCTGAAGAGAGCCCAGCTTCTGACTTCTGCACTGCCTTCTTACTATATTCTCATGGGGCAGAGGCTAAAAGTCAGCTTTCTATAGCCTCTTTTAGAGGGATTTAGTTTCATTCTTAAGGGCCAAGTGCCTCCCCAAAGCTTCATCTTCAACACCATCCCTTTAGGAATGGGATTTCCACGTGAAATCAGGAAACATAATGTTCAGACCATAGCAAGTAGCTTTGCCATTATTATAAATGTAGATCCATTTAATAATCTATACTGAAAAAATATTGTCAAATAAACTAAGAGTCCATGCTTCTCAGTTGGCTGTTTATAACTTTCTTAAGTATGGAATATTCTAGAGAATTATTTCCAAGAGCTTATGTTGTGCAATGGAGTTCTAATGATACAGGAGCTGTCTCCATCAGGAAACCATGCTTCTGTAATGACATGGAGGTGAGAAAAAGGGGTTCTGACATCTTTATATAGACTCTTTCTGTAAAGCAACAGAGGGGAGTTTTTTCATTCGCCTCTGTGTATTTCCTATCTTTTCCAAAGAGCTATACGGTGAATTTTGGCAGTGCCATTCCAAATCGGACAAAATTTAGTTATCATCCAGGACAGATGGTTGTCACTAGAGCAAAATACGAGACAATCGCTGTGCTGATTTCACATATCATACATGCTGTGGCCAAAGAAAGCCGGAACCTCTATCAAACAAAGATGCCTTCAGCTACTGCGGCTACGTGGTAGTCAAATCACACACACCATAGAGCAGGTCCCAGAGGCATAGGGAGTGCAGGATGGATACAAGGTCAGAGAAAACACTAAGGTCCTTAACACAGGGGAGCCCGATTTTCTAGCCATTCATTCCCAGCATGTGTCGGAAACAATTTGGAAAGGAAATGCCACAATGCGAATGAAGGGAGATGAATGGAGTTAAAACGCTGGCCAACGTTCTCGCATTTCAATTTAGTAATGTCTCGAAGTCAGACAATTTCAAAGATACTTGTGTCTGAGCACAGGCTGCCAGAGGTGAGCCCAGCCCTTTTGGAACACAATCTGTGTCTTTCACACAGTTCTGGCTCAGCCTCATCCTTATAACTCTTCCCTCCTTGTCATTGCAGAAGCCACAACTTCCTGCCAGTGTAAGCCCCTGTGACTGGCGTGCTCATCAACTCTCTATCTTGGCCATGGCTGTGATTGCAGTAAATTCTTCATCTTGGCCCCAACTCAAACATGTTATTTCTTTGGGCAGCCTTGAACCAAAGCCGCAGCTGGAGAGGAAATGTGAGGAATCATCTTTTGTCACAGATAAGACTTAATGACTCCAAAGCGTACATGATTACAGGAAGTCTGTAGGAAGCTGAGCAGTATTGCTTGATCATTGTTTAAAAGACATTTACATAGTCGCTGGGGTAAAGAAAATTAACATATAAAAAATAAATGGCAATTACTTTATCAGTAACTATAAACTTAAACCCAGTGCATTTGCTGTAAGTTGGGTGTGGTGTGTATGAAGAAATGGAGAGGGTAAAAAAGAAAGTTCAAGAAGGAATTTAAAAAATAGCAAATTGTGAGTAATTACAACAAAGCTAAAGTTATCAACCATCCTCTAGACAGCTAGCAGTGCAGCCTGGGTAATTACCTGAGACGGAAGAACTGTGGCCAAAGATACTATAATTTAAAAACCAGTGTACCCACATTTGTACCTCCTGATGACAGAGGGAAGACTTTGGGCATTGGAAGATCAACTGATAAGAAATGTAATTATTGAAATTCTCTAAATTAAACTCCATCTTAATGTGTAATAGTGTAACAAAAATATCATAATCTGTTGGTTGAACAATAACAAAGAAGTTTTGTCTCTTTTGCAAGCCTGAAAGTCCACTGTCAAGGTACTGGAAGATCTAGTATCTGGCAAAGACCTGCTTCCTGATTCTCAGATATCTTTTGGCTGTAGACTCTTTTATCAAAGAATAGACAGAAAAGGCAGGCTAGCTTGGGTCTTGTTTTGCTTACTTATTTATTTAGAAAGGCTTTCACTGTATAACCATGGCTGTCCTGGGACTCATAGAGGTCCTTCTGCTTCAACCTCCTGAATACTGGGATTAAAGGTAAGTACATCCTTTCTGGCCTTGTGTATCATTTTAATACACATTAAATCATTAATCCCAATCCTGAGAGTTCCAGTCTCATAACCTAAAAAAATTCCCAAAGATCCCCTAATGCCCTCCCACTGGGGTGGGATTCTACACAAGAACTCAGGAAAGACACAAAAACTTAGTGCAGAGCAGAATCACAGTTTGCTGTGAAGAAACAGAATCTAGGGCTCAGATTAATAAAGCTAGTAAATGAGAAAGACAGGGATTCAACTGAGAAACTGCTTGAAGTCTAGAAGCTACCTGCCTAAGTGTCCTTGGGACGTGTCATATGAAACAGCTGTAAATACTGTGATTTTACATTTGTGTGAACACTTCATACTGCCTACTCAACCCTTCCCTTTGACAGAGAGCAAGCTAACACAGGTGAAAGGTTTTCATTACACCTTAGGCAGAAGTTGCCCTCATCCTGAAGGGTAGTGGATAGGGGTAGATACATTTCTCCAGGGAAGTTGTGAAATACTAGGATTTGAAAAACCATTGAGACAATTCAACCATTGCCTCAACTGTGGATCTGTTCTATGGCTTGGTCAGGCAACTGTTTTCTTATTGACTGATTTCTTGATGTGAATCAACTCACATAATCATCCAGAGACTTCCTGTGAGGGAATCAATCGACTGTTACCTTAAATTTGATAGTACTTTTTAGGCATCTAGCAATTCTATGCTTTAAAAAACACATCTCTTCGAGCCAAGACAGATTTGCCAGGTGCCTTGTGAAAATTTCCCTGTCACCTTTCACTAAATCTCAACTCGTTAGTATTCAAACAGGATGACAGGAAACACACCAAAGAAAGTTTATTTGAAAGAACAACACCTCCTTCAGGCTGGGCTGTGCTACAAGCCCTATTCTTTCCAGGAGTCACCAACTGTTGCTTTTGCTTTCAATCATTGCCTCCTCCTTACACCTGTCCCCAAAGATATGAAAAGACTTATTTTCACTATGACAAAGGAATATGGCGGAAATATGTAGAATGTTGGAGAAACAGTCTACCTTCTAGGAATGGCAGAGAGGTGAATAGATTTGGATGATTGTCATTTTGATTTGCATCCCCGTGAACACTGAATTTAATCCCCTGCTGTTGGAAAGGAAATAATATAGAAACAAATATTATTGTAAAATATTATCTCCCTGATATTACAAAATGATTATATTGAAAACCATCCTGAGTGTATAAGGAAAAATATGCCTTTTGCCTAAGCAGCATAACTTACAGCTTCAAAAATATAATGTAGTGGCACCTATATGTGTGAGAAAATGTCCAGAGAGAAAGGCATAATATCCGTGACTGTCAGTTATCACTGGCATGTGTCCTGTCAGCAGCTCCCGTATTGCACAGGACATAGGAATGCACAAAGGAGCAAAGCTGCCAGCCCAATACTTGTTCCTCCTTGCAGTCCTCGTCTATGGGGCACAAGGATCATATGGACCCCAAGACACATAGAGTATCTGATGTGGCACACTGAGAAAACATCATAGGTCACAATCAAAAGGTGCCTGTCTTCAGGCTGTAGTTTCATTTTCTAAAATCTCAGACACCCAAAGTGAAACATGGTATGAAAATGCTTTATTAACTTTTTTCTTGACCGTTCCATGAGAGATCAAATTTACATAAATTTATTAGCATGAGTTGTTATACTTGTTCTATTTTATTATATAAAGTTGTTATTAATCTTTTTTTGAATCTATTGAAAAACTAATCTTTGTCAAAAGTGTATATAGAAAGAAAAAACAAATAACAACAAACCCCCAACCCACTGCATGCACAAGATTTGTTGCTTTGTCTCTTATTGTCGCTTTGAAGAACTATCTTTGATAATTTCTAAAGAGAGAGGGGTTTTTGGCTCACACTCTGGGGAGCTCCTGTCCACGGTCAGGTGTATCAAATGCCCTGGGTCTCTGGTAACCATCCCAAATGGCAATATCAGGGAGGCATGGGCTGGAGTCAAACAAACTCTCTAGGCCAGTGCTTCTCAACCAGTGGGTCATGACTCCTTTGAAGGTCAAAGACCCTTTTACAGGGTCACCTAAGACCATTGGTGAAACTGAAATTTAATTAATTATTATAGTTATTAGTAAGTATAAACTGTAAGATTAAGCTGGCTGAGCAGCCGGCGGCTTGGCAGAGGAGCGAGTGGCCTGGCCTGCGTACTTTAACGGGTTGCCTGATTTGTCCTGGGGATAGAGCCCCCAGACCAAGGTTGGCCTACACCACCTGTAACCTAATCTCTATTAATTAATATAAGTTGTTATATTAGGCCAGTAGAATTGCCAGCTTTGGTGGGAGATTCACCTGGGTTCAAGGGGAATACAGGAGTCTGGGAGTCTGACAGCCCGGGACTGCATGGGCTGAGGGCCTATAAGCCGCCACAGTCCTTTCCCCAATAATTAAATATACCAAGACCTTTTAATCTTTTAACGCTTAGCCCTTAGCTGGGCAGACTCTCAATTAGCTACTCTAAGTTAACCCGGATCACCTAGTCCCAAACCACCATGTGCCTGCATTTACCTTCCAGAGTTTTCAAAGACATCTGTCTCCTTCTGTGTCTCCCAGCTGAAAGGAAAGATCCTGTGTAAATCACAGGATTGCTGTTCTAATTTCAGGAAGTCCCACCTTCCTATATTCTTTCTGCCCAGCTAATTGGCCACCAACGACTTTTATTAACCAATCAAGAGTATGCCTTGGAAGGTGTGGTAACCAAATATCAGCATTAAAATCAACCTATCAGAAGCAATGATATTAGACCTTCCCTCAACACATTGGAATATAGAGATATTCACAGTACAATTCATAACATTAGCAAAATTACACTTATGAAATAGAAACAAAAATATTTTTATGGTAGAGAGTCACCACACCATGGGGAACTTTATTAAAAGGTCACATCATTAGGAAGGTTGAGAACCAACCACTGCTGTAGGAAATACCCATAAAGACCCAAGTACCACTCATAAAACCTTTCTAAGGTCCCTCTCTTCTCCAAATAGAGCCTCCCTGAGAACCAAGTCTTTTAACACCAGGGTCTCGGGGGGGATATTGTACATTAAAACTACAGCAAGCACCGAGTTTTCAGGTATGCATTGGGGTTATTGAAATGAACCCCCTGAGGAAAAAGAGTTTTACTGAATTGATTAGTGTATTGAGATCTTCGGTTTATTACATTCTATGCTTTATAGCTAGGTAGAATTGAAGATAAAGACAAGGGTAGAGAGTATCTTAGGGAATTGCAATTCTTCTATGTTAACTTAAATGGTCAAGAATTTCCCACAATGAAACAATATTCTTAATAGACATTAAGCATTAAAGTGTACTTTGAACACTTTATGTATGAATGAGCTGTACAGTGCAAAAAAAAAATAAAACTTCTCTGAAACATCACAACCCAGTGTAGACAAGGCCTTTCTTGATACAGAATATACTACCTCTGAAGACAGCTTCATTGTTAAAATGTTTCCAGATGTGGACATTGCAGTGAGCACACATTATTGGTTATGTACTACAGAATGATTTCATGTTTATTACATTGCACCTTATGGCTGACAGTGGGGAAAATATCTCAAAAGAAAGGCAAAGGCAAGAAAAAAGATACTTCAAAAATATTTTTCATTGAAACAGTGACTGTACATGATTATGACCTACATAATATTTTTTTGCATATGGGTAATGATAAATCGGGGAAACTGGCGTAAGCATTATTCTAACTTTTGTTATTTCTTTCTAACAAAAACTCTTGCTGGTAGCTAAACCCTAACTAATTTCTCTTCATCTCCTAGCCTCTGATAATCAACATTCTGCTTCCATGAGATTATCATTTCAGCTATACATATATATGTGTGTGTGTGTGTGTGTGTGTGTGTGTGTGTGTGTGTGTGTATGAGAGAGAGAGAGATCCTGTGGTGTTTGTCACTTTGTAGCTGGATTTTCTCACTTACCATGTCTAATCAATAAATTAAACTGTGATTGTTTAAAAGATCAAGTTTATTAAATTTGGCATTTTGAGGGCTAGAGCAGCATGTGATATGAACATCTGTTAATTCTGTTTCCTGCTGCTGTGATAAAGTGGCCAGATCACAGTGACTTAGGTGAGAAAGGGTTTGTTTTAGCACACAGTTCCAGGTTATGGCTCATCTTAGCAGGGTGGCCAATAAGGAAGAATCTTGAAGAAGCTGGTCGCATCCACTGGAACAGGGACAAAACAAATGCATAAATGTTCATTGCTGCTCAACCTCTTCTCCACACTTCTACAGTCCAGGATTCCCAAGCTAAGGGAATGCTACCATCCACAGTGAGCCTGTCTTCTCATATCAACTGGTGCAATCAAGACAGTCTTCCACAGACATGCCCACAGGCCAACCTGGTCTAGACAACTCCTCACTGAGACTCTTCTCAAGTGATTCTAGAGTTTCTTGAGTTGACAAGGAAAACTAACCACCACAAACACCATTCAGAGATTCTATGAAATTTATTATCCTCTCCCACACTTCTGTTTTGACCTTTATACCTCATATGGATTTAAAATATGGTGTTTCTACTATATATGAGAGGGAATATTGATGTATTCTAATGAATCCTTTAACATCTTTTAGGGACAAAACAGAGTATATCCATTCTACTCTTTGTACCCAATCAGTCGTCACCTTTTCATTTTCTTTGGGTGTGTATGCATGTGCGTGTCCATATGTGAAAATATTTCAACAACGAGGCTTTCTTCAGAAGTCAAAGTTCTTCATCAAGCAAAGCCCTGTCTACCCTTCTTGCACTAAATAATAGCAAGCACATTCATACATATGTCAAAAGTATGCTTTAATCCATCTTGACGATTTAAATGGACATGTGAGTATTACGGTTCTTGGGATATGGTCTACTCCTGTCCTTATCTCTATTCTATATAGTTATAAAGGATATCTGTAATGAAATGAAAATATCAGTACATCTTTTAATAGAAAACATATGAGTAAGCAATTCCATTGCATGCTTATGCAAATACACATAGAGTATTTTACTCCTCAAGGCACATAATACATTCAGGTTGAAGTTTATCATTAACAACATAATTTCTGTTGGGTCCAGTGGTGGACATTTTTATTTCAAGTATTCAGGAGACAGAGGCAAGCAGATTTTTGTGAGTTCAAGGTCAGTCTGGTCTATACCACAAGATCCAGGCCACTCAGGGCTATATAGTGAAATACCTTCTAAAATGAGTCATTTATATTGTAAATATTTTTTTTTTTTGGTTTTTTGAGACAGGGTTTCTCTGAATATCTCTGGCTGTCCTGGACTCGCTTTGTAGACCAGGCTGGCCTCGAACTCACAAAGATCCACCTGCCTCTGCCTCCCAAGTGCTGGGATTAAAGGTATGCGCCACCACCGCCCGGCTTTGTAAATATATTTTAAATAATAATTTTACTATTTCTTCTATTTCTGCGATGTTGATGAACTGCTCTGAGATTTCATTCATTAATAACCATTTCTCTATTGTTTTCCATTCACTCCTCCTATCCTAGGCTTGCTGTGTTTTCCCAGTGGTCTGTTTTTAATGATTAATTCAGTCACAGGTAGGTAGATAGTGTTACATGTAACACATGGAACTTGATTCCAATTACTTGTACTGTGTTCCAGGAGGCAAAAACAAAGAGATAGATCCCTTCTGTGCTGCCAGCCCTGCAATGCAGCTAGAATGTCCTGCCTCCCTCTCATGTGTAGTGTGGCTGAGAAGGGTCAAGTTCACACCCTGCAGCCAATTGAACTACATAGGACCCTGTGTTTAGAAGGAATTGACTCACAGTATAACGCTTTCTGTCACCCTCCTGAAGTTTCTAGTAATTTTATCTTTGAAACTATGTTTTGTCTATTTCTAATAAGAGCAGATTTGAGAAAAAGTAATGGGTATTGTTTGGGGATTTTGAAGTGTCAAAACTATCTTCTCAAAAACTTGGGCTGAGGCAGAAGTTGTGGAATGGAATAGAGTACAGTGTAAGATGGTTTGACATTGTTGATGCTCTCTCAGAAAGTTTTTTCCCCCCTGTGGTGATGGTGGTTTTATCTTCTTGTGTTTTTCTCTTTCTGACATAGGGAGTCATATATCTCAAGCTGACCCCATTTTGTTATGTAGCCAAGGATATCTTTGAACTTCTGATTTCATATCTGTTCCTCCCAGACACTTGGATTATAGGTGTGAACTACCACACCCAGTATTTAATTGAGATTTTCTTTTAATACCAAATTCATCATGCTGTTTATGCACTCTCCTGTGGTATAAATGTGGGAATAACTGAAGAATTAAATCTAAGCAGAGCTGAAACTTTTCTAGGAAAATTTATAAGGATAGGAAGGATCTCAGTAGAGTCCATGGGATTTAAGTTATGTAAGAAAGAAAGGGATTTGATCTCAGAACAGGAGTTAATGATGAGCTCATTGAGTGTTCAGTGGTTGGATGAATTGTTTCCTTTGGTGGGCTAAAAGTTGTAGAGATAAGAGATCTTTAAGTGGTTAGCAAGGGGTGGCAATCAAAGACACTATTATTGGTAAACTAAGGACTGAGCCCTAAACATGGGGTGCTGGGATGATATGCAGTTATACCACATGTGATGTGGTCTCAACTCAGTGCAAATGTGAACTGAGAAATGAAGTTCATTAAGTCCCCCCCCCAAAATAATAGCAGCAGTGCTGAAAAGAGGAGGATAGCAACCAAAAATCTTGGGGGAGATGATAGTGACCAGGAGAGGCAGTGATTGTTTGTGCTTGATTCTGAGTACTTTCAAGGTGTGACTGGCTGGAGTGATGCCTAACCATCATTCTAACATGACACACATGGAAGGACAAAAATTCTTCATGCCAAAAAGTAAAAGAGATCAGTGTTCTGGTGGAGTTGGGAAGTAAAATATGCATGAGGTTTTGTTTTTGCTGTTGTTGGGTTTGTTGTTGTTGTTTCTGGCTTTGTTTTGTTTTGTTTAATCAAAGAGTAATTAAATAAAGAGGTAAAAATAGAATGACTTCTAGTATTTAAAATGTCTTCATTATATAGATGCATTTAATTCCCTCAAAATATAGAATCTGTCACAGTCAGGAATTGGGGAGAATAGGTTGGATTCTTCCAGTCTCCTTTTCTTTGTTTCCATATTGTTCTATTAAACCATATGTCTTAAGTTTAGGAAAATAAAAGGATTACATCAATATCTTATTATTATTTATGATACTTTTGATCCAATCACATCAACATATTCTAAATATGGAAAATAGATTATCATATTATTTGATCATGCAGCTAAAAATCATTTCTTGCTGTGTGTTCAGCACGGAGCTAAATGAAGAGGAGCATAAATCAGACTAAATGTTATGCTTGGCCCAAATACTTTGCAGACTCTGAGGAGTGAAGTGGTATCATGGCAACAGGAAGCACTTGTATCTTCCAACAGTGAAACAAGGACAGAAAGAAAAGAGCATGTACTGTCTCCAGTCTTCAACTGAGCACAAATGTATCTTGTGGTGTTCAATTTGCAAAGACAAATTTCAATCTTGCTGTGGAATTCCGGGCTCCACATTATTAGATCTAGATATTCAGAAAGGTCTATGAACTCTGGAACTGGGTCAAGTGGAATTTGGGTTCCCGAGCTCCATGGGCAGCCAGGGTTATGAGGACACAGATGGCACAATGTCATTCAGTCTTTCTCTTCAGAGTGGCCACATTTCAAATGCTGCAGTAAGAGAGGATATCTCATAGCATAGATCACATGCAGAACTGTTTCTTTGTTTTGTGCACACCTTTTGATGTGTATGCGTGCGTGCGTGCATGCGTGTGTGTAGTGGCAGGTATTGAACCCAAAGCCTAACACATACTGGGTGAATACTCTGCCTCAGAGCCATATTCTCAGCCATGGAATTTCTATTAGCAGTGTTGTACCTTACATCCAGAAGAAATTAAATGTTCTGGGACTGAAAGCATGCCATTGCGACCCATGACTGTATGTTTATGGTTGGTTATTCTCTGGCAATCTTGAATTTGAGCTGATAGTCACACTGAAATGCTAGGCAAGAGTCAACTTCCTTTACATCTGCCCAGATGTTATGGATCACGGGCCAAACCACTGAGATCATCAGCATTTCCACGCTAAAGTATTTACTTATCTACCCAGAGGCAGAGGAAATTCTGTGTGACACAACATAAAAAAGAATCCCATGGAGCATTATATACACTCACTAAAATGCTGACTTAGTGCAGGATTTCTATATTATTTTTAACTAGCTTTTCCATTAAAATTGCACCTGAGTATTTAGGGAGCAAACTTACACTTTAAAAAGCTATTTATAGTTTATCATAAATGATTTCCTGTACTCCCACAAACTCATTAAGGTCTGGAATTGCTCATAATTGTAGTTGTTAACTGCTTTGAGAATCATAGCTTTACAACTAGAAGAAGCTTTAGTAGTGTTGACACTAAATTAGACTCTCTCCTCTCTCCCTCTCTCTCTCTCTCTTTCTCTCTCTTCTCCCTCTCTCCTCCTCTCCTTTCTTTACTTTCTTCCTTTCTTTCAAGATAAGTTCCTACATGGCCTAGGATAGTCAAGAACTTAACTACTTAGCTGAGGATGACACTGAATTCCTGATCCCCCTGTCATCCACTTTGTAGTGTTAGGGTTATAGTACTTTGTCAATATACTACAGCCACTGTCAGATACAATACGAACTTAAAAATATAATACTTGGTGAACAAAGGCCAAGAATGTGCTGCAGATTATTTTTCTTTACTAAGTCTCTGGTAAAAATGGCCTTGCATAAATGACCCTTCACACAAAATTAAATAAATACAGTTTGTGCCATCTGGAAGCTCTAGTTGTTGGTACTCTTTGAATGGATATTTGATGATATATTCTTTTTACATTATTAAGTTTTTTAAAAAATTCTAGACAGCATCATTCCATTAAAACAAAAAACCCTGAAAGCTCAAGTAGTTTTGGCAGCAAGCAGAAAGCCAAGGTTGCTTTTTGTGATACTTTGGATTTTTGATGCTTTTATCAATTTCAGTGGAAGCTCTCCAGATCTCTTGAGATGACTTTACAAGGTCATTGCATAGAGATGACTCATCTTGCCACTGCTAGAAAATAACTTCAGGAATAAGCCATACGGAGATTTGAAAGAGCCTGCTTTCTCTTTATGATAGTTATGCAATCAGAAGAAAATAGCCTTGAGTCCAAAGAAATGAGCCAGGCCATTAGAAAATGAATCTGCATTTTCTATTAACTATATAGTTTTTGCCTGGATATTATTTGGTCCCTAAAAGTAATGGATTTTTTTTTCAGAGTACTGTGAGCATGCCAGCCATCAGTGTCTCAGTATTTTGGACATTTGCAACCTTAGTGAGTCAGGTGTCAAGCTTAAATATAAAGTTCTATAGTTACTGACTTTGGAAGCATGCATTTAGCATTCAGGAATAAAAGTCCATTTCAGGCATGAGTATTCATGAGTAATAGTTTATTTTTCACTTAATATGCCACTGAATAATTTGCTTTGTTATTTTGTTGGCAGTATCTGTATTAAAACCCACACACAGCAGATTTTCTTTGTTCTGTCAGCATTCCTGGGATATTGAAAAGGAAGATGGGACAACAGAGGAGGATAGTTGCTGCTACTTTCTATCCTCAAGCAATTTGTTCTTAAAACTGTTGCTTTTGTGAAACAGTTTTAACCAACTCCGTTAACAAAACTTCAAATGAAACTTCAGACACATTCTCTTTGACATTTGATTCACAAGTGATATTCTCAAGTGCTGTCGCTATCTGACAATCACTTGGTTTCCACTAAACATTCATAAACAGCACCACTGTGGCCTATATCCATGGAAATTTTGGTCTTCGTTTGTGATTCTTTATTTGCATAACCTCTGTAGGTCAAATTAGTGCCCATTTCATTGAAGACTTTTTTTTTAATTTCTGGCCTGTGATCTTCCTAAGCACCAGACTCATCTATGAATTCTGAAGATCAAATTAGACTTCCACTGATGATCTCAGGTTTTAACACTCCACCTCTGGCTTCTAGGAAAGAGAATCTTATTGCCACACTGTTTCAGCAAAAGGATTCCTTGAAGACAATCATTTCCAATGGTCTGAGAAAATGCAAGATCATTACAAAGGCCTCACCCAAGATCTTGGTGTGTCCTTGTCCTGGATTTAATTGATCCAGTATTTATCCAAAATGCCTTGGAAACCCCTCTAGAGCTCAGACTTCTGATAACACACACCACTTGCAAGCCTATTGGCATCCCAAAGCTTGCAATCCTCCATATCTCAGTCACCTGTGGCTGGTTCATCACCCCAGACTGACTTTTGACTTGAGGTCCCACCTTAAATAATAAGTGTTCCCATGCTTGTTTATGCATGAATAGTTTTAGTTCTAACCTGTGGTGATCCTTCAAAGTCTGCCATCATTTATTATGGAAAACAACAGAGGCATGACTATTAAAAGATTTAACTGAGGCACCCCATCCAGGGAAATGTAAAAACTATGGCATGTGTTCTTAACACATGGCATCTCCAACAACATTAGCCTAACCAAGTTCCTTTACTACGAACCATGATCATGGGCCAGTGAGATGACTCAGCTGACAAAGGTGCCTGCTACCAAGCTCAATGGCCTGAGTTCAATCCCCAGTACCCACAAGGAGAGAATCAACTCCTGCAAACTGTCCTCTGGTTTCCACACACTTAGTAAATAAATACAATTAAATTTAATTAAGCTTCTAGTCTTTCTCATACATGAGCACCATATTTACGTCATTTTTTTCTCCATTCTATTCTACATCTAACTTTCTCATGTCTCTTCTCCCTCTCAAATTCATGACCTCTTCTTGTTTAATCACTATTATTACAATAATCGTATATGCTAAAATTTCATATATACATTTCATATATATGAAATGTATTGTAAATACATAATATTATATATACATATATATGTGAACTTCATGCATGTATTTTTTAACTGAAGTCATTTAGGCAGCTCCCCAATAGGTTATCCAATGCCAAGTGGTCAGCCTTAAACACATGTACATACAAGTAACACTAAATGTAATTTTTTGATCTTGATTCTGATAAAAAAATCATTCATTCAGTATTTATTATATGATTATTATGCCAGGTATAAATATTAATTAGTTGAAATCTCATTAGTTTAAAGGAAATGAAGGTAAAATTAAACACAGTTGTGTCTCATTATTGAAAGTATTTATATTCTATAGTTTCCATGAACTCAGAATCAGCAAATAGTAAATCATTGCTCTCTGGAGAAATACAAGGCTACATTCCTATAAACCTCTAGTCACAACATTCACACCAAACTCCCATTGCATAGCCCAGTTTTATGTGTTTCTATTTTAAAACACTGCAGTTGACATGTATTACAGGTCATTAAAATTGAACTTACGGCCAACAGTATATAATTTATACCAGAAGGAAATGCATACAACACAGGTATTTTCATCATAAGGCTCACCATAAGCTTTTTGTTCCTAGAAGCACTAGATACACAGCATAGCGGTTTGGCACAATGTTGTGTACTCAATCAACAACAAAGTTATAGACCCAAAAGACAAATGTGAAGAAGTTGCATTAAGTAAATCGCAGAATGTTCATAGATAACACAGAGGCAGGATGACAGAGCATTACCCTGTTCATCCTCAGTCAGGAACCTCAGCCAGGACTGTGTACACCAGATGATTCACTTTCCCGCTTCTCTGAACTTGTGTGTGTCCAGAAATGTCCTGTAACAGTAAATTTTTATTTATCACACATGTATTTATTAATACTTAACAATTACCTAACAATTGTCTGTAAAATTCCTAAATCCTAAACCCAAACCCTAACTCTGAAACCTAGCACCTAAAACTTCTTAGTACCTATAATACAAGCACTTAATATTAACCTAAGGTTTCTCAAAAGGGTATTTTTCTCTGAGCGTGGGTCCTGATGGATGGCTGGTCTTCATACAATTTTTCAGTTTTAAAGTCTCCTAAAGTCTCTGCATGCCTTCGAGGTCTTAAGACCAATTAACATATGAAAGTTTCCCAAGCAGCTCACCTAATCTGATGCTTATGGCCTGCAAAGTCCCAAAGTACCAGAGCTCCACATCTAAGCACTCCGGAAACTCAGGGAGAATCCCTCAGCTCTCCAGACCCTAAACAGGTCAACATCAGGGGTGAAACTTTCTGATGAGATTGTGATGCATGTTTTTCTGCAGGTTAAGGGAAATGTTGCTGAGTGAGTCAGGAACAGAAGAGCGAGCCCCCTGTGCACATGAATCCTGCCTTAAATATCTTCACCTGTCAACAGAAAGCTTTTGTGCACTTTTCTTTCTTTCTTTTCTTTTCTTTTTTTTGTTTTTTGTTTGTTTGTTTGTTTGTTTGTTTGTTTGTTTGTTTGTTTTTTGAGATGGGTCTCTCTGTGTAACAGCCCTGGCTGTCCTGGACTTGCTTTGTAGACCAGGACGGCCTCGAACTCACAGAGATCTCCCTGCCTCTGCCTCCCGAGTGCTGGGATTAAAAGGGTGCAAAGTTATGAAGCTTTTTGCAGAGGGGCATAAATTCATAGGTGGACCGCAGATGTGGGCAAGTGCCTCAGGGCATGTCATTCAGATGTTTTTCTGCAGAGGGCTGTGAAAGGACAGGAGAACTCTGGAAAGCAGGCACCTCAGGGAGTATATCTTGCCCCTAGCCCTAAAATCAAAGAGGTCCTGGTCCTTGGCAAGTTCCCTAGGACATGTCACTTCGAAAGTAAGTCTTTTATCTTAAAGTCCAGCCTTATTCCAAGTTCCCTATGCAATTATATGCTAACACTAAACCTACCACAATGTCCACTAACACAACCTAATCATTGATGTTGAGGTTATAAAATGATGTTTAGTCAAGAGATGAACTCACAAATGAGAAATCCACAAGTCATGAGGTTCGGTCATCATTAGAGTCAAGTTGAAAATGGATTTTAACTACATATTCATTACATATTTATTAACTCAAAATGAGGGCCAGAAAATATGATCCCTGTTTTAGAGATCTTGTACTCTAGTACCCAGTGTAAGCAATAAATACATAAATTAATATATGGTGTATACAAAAGGGCATTGGGGAATATGATGTGCAATTATTTGGAGTTTCAATTCCAAATCAGGAGTGGAAAAACATCATTATGACAAACATGGGAAACCTCTTCCATGCTTGCTTGTCCTCCTTTGGTACCTGGAGGGAGGATATAAACACTCCTCAGTTCATCCAGAAAGAGCACACAAATGTTCAGAAAACCCCTGTGAGCTAGCCTCAGCTCCCCCTGTCATTGTCTACTGAAGTAGAACTCTATGGCCCATATACATGCACAGGGGCCATTCACTCCACACTTCCTAGTTCTGTGCTGAGAAGGAAGTGGAAGTTCCTTCCATGCAGTTCTGATTGTAGACTGTCAATTGACAGTTATGGAAATTCACATCTATACATACATAAATAAATAATATCGAGTGTCTAAGAAATGTATGAGACTTTGATTGTAGAATCATATTGATATATTTTAGAGTTTGTAATATTTTATTCTGGTTAAAAATTAAAGCACATTTGCTCAAGGTTATAGAAATAATTACTTGTAGGATCTAGATAAAAGGGACCTGTTTTAAATGACAAATTTGTTTGGAAGAATATATACATTTATATGATCCAAATTTAATAAATTTTAATTTTGATAAAGGTTGAATTGATGCAGTATCTGTGTGTCTGTGTGGTATAATAAAACTTCAATTTAGTACATCTTGAAAATGAAACAGATTTGTTAAAAGTCAGTCATGGTTCACTTAAAGAAGAGAAAGTCTAAATTCAAGCAAAGATCAATTTATTTATCTGATCTGAGTGCTATAGGAGAAGTTAGTTCTATGTCAGACTTCCGAAAAATAAGCCTTAATCATGAATCCAATAACATACAATAGGATAATAAAACATCTAGAGGAGGCCTGTCTATGAAATCCTCTATACTAGCTTTTATCTTTTACACAAGATGTATTATTTATAAACTGAGTGTATATCAAAATTATTTAATCCAATAAATAAAGACCTCAAGACCACATTAAAGGATGGTAATAAATAAATAACCTTCTGTAGGCATACCGGAGAATAAATTAGGAAAAGATGCCAGTGATCTCAGATGATTAATAGCTCTCATATGAAAAAGAACTTCTAAATAGAAAGAATAAAGTATTTAACTTCATAGTAAAATGGGCTAAGAATATGAACAGAGAATTCACCAAAACAAAAGAAATACAAAAGGCTTCTAACTGTGGAGATGTGGTCATCTCCTCTGAGAAATCATGTTCTACACAACACACTGGAGAACCCGCACAGGACTGTCACCATCAGAGCTGGTGTTCCCTGGCTTGTACCTGTATCATGCTAGCCTCTATCTCTATATCATGATCCTCTTACCGCTCTGTTCTTTTCTTACAATAGCACCAGCAGTACTGGATTAGGCCCAGCCTCGTTGTAGGAGCATGACCTTGTTTTACATCTGCAGAGTCCCTGATTCCAAATAGGGCCTTGTATGGATCTTTTATGTATGTGTATACAGTCTGGTAAACTGTGATATATCAACACAATGGAAATTTATGTAGTTACATGGGAATGACTAACTAGTTTATACACTTCTATAAAATAATCTCTATAGCATATTCAGGTAAAAAGCAACACAAAGAAAAATGTATACAGGATGTCATCAGCTTGTCCCATATATACTTTGTATGGAATTCCAAAAGATTTGAAATAAAAAGAGTTATTTAATTATGTAAGGAAATATGCATAGGTGAGAAAATAAAAAACAAAATTTCTATGAGTATCAGGTGAGTTGTTCATGAGACTTCAGAATCTTGTAAATGTTTATAATTATAAAACAAAAGGTAGTTTAAAAAGTAAATTCTAAGCATGAAAAGCAAAAATATAAGAACATGAGTACATGTGTAATGAGTAGGATAGTAAAGACCATTCCAATGTACTTGTATATAAATAATATGTATTTTCTAACTACATTCACACAAATATCATAAACAGAGGGTTTGACTCAACTACGATGAGCTCTTCATTTTGATCTCTAAGTGTCATTTATGCAAAAAAGAATCAAGGATGTGTTGAAAGAGAAATAATATTATTTCTGGATTAAGAGTATTATAAAGACTAGATAATTATAGACTCATAGTTAAGTTTTAAGTTGTTTAGGAACTAAAAGGATGTTCTCAGTCTAAGAAGAAGTTTTTTAGTTGGTAATGCAAATTAGGATGGAAACTCAATTAGGTATAGAACTTTAAACTCATCCAGATAAATAGATAATAGAATATTATTGTTGGTTGCCAAATATGTAAGGCCTGGAAATTGGGAATGTATGTTTCCTTATAATTTTCATAATTGTTGCCTAATTGTTCTTATTGTTTTGTATTGTATTTAGTATTATAAGAAAAAGAGCCCTTTGTCGGGTGGTGGTGGTGCACGCCTTTAATCCCAGTACTTGGGAGGCAGAGGCAGGTGGACCCAATGAGTTCGAGGCCAGCCTGGTCTACAAAGCCAGTCCAGGACAGCCAGAGCTGTTTCACAGAGAAACCCTGTCTCAAAAAAAAAAAAAAAAGATTCTTTTATTGGACTAAGAGGGGGAGATGTTGGGGAGAAAAAGATACACCTTAAATTGAAAAACAAGAGGATAGGAAGGAGAAGGGGAAGAAGATAGAAGATAGGAAGGTGGGACCAGGAGGGGAGGGTGCTGTGATTGAGGTGTAACTTGAAGAAATAAATAAATAAATGTTGAAAAAAAAGCATTATAAATCTATCTTATCATGATCAAAAATAAGAAAGCTATCAGTGACTACTATAATTACATCTAAAAGATGTAGAAGCCAACTTTAATGTTCCTTAACTTTTTAAGCTGGGACAATATTTTAAACTAAAGAACATCAGATATACTTTGATCTATGAATTCATGATTCTATTCAATAAAGAAAACAAAATAAAAACATTGACCACCACCAGTTTCATTATTTTAAAGATCAGTAAGTCAAATGAAATAAGTATTCACATACAAATTATATTTCAAGGGGATGAAATAATTTGAGTTGAGGAAATTTTTATTAATAATTCAAGAAGAAATATAATCAAATTACATCTCATATTGACCTAACAGTTTAAAAAATAATTGTTAGTATCTGCTCATAGTAAAAATGAAAGACAAACAGCTATTGTACAGCTGCTAATAGAAGTGGCCATCACCATTTCAAAACAAGCCCTCAAACAATATTAACTTGTAACTTGAACAAATTCAGTGATAACTGTTTTACAAGAGAAGGAAATGCTAGATACCACTTAGAGCAGCAGGATAATTAAAATTCATAACATAGGAAAAGCTACAGCACACACTACCTGTTTCTCTTAACAACTACCAAAAACAATCAAACAAAGAATCTTCAAGAATACACTAAAGGTGAGTTTGGAGCAAAACACTCTAGGGATAGATATTCACTTAATTCAAAATGAGGACTTATTTGAGATTTCAATTCAAACAGTTCCAAGTGCACATCGGACAGAAGGCTAATATCCAAAATTTATAAAGAACTCAAGAAATTAAATACCAAGAAACCAAATAATCCAGTCCAAAAAAAAAAAAATGAAAAACAGAGCTAAACCAAGAATTTACAAAACAGGATTCTCTAGTGGCCAAGAGACACTTGAAGAAATGCTCAACTTCCTTAATCATGAGAGAAATACAACTCAAGACAACTCTGAGATTCCATCTCACACCTGTCAGAATGGCTAAGATCAAAAACTGAAATGTGGCATATTTATATCTATTGTTTTGTATAATACTGTTATAAGAGAAGGAACCATCTGTTGGACTGAAAGGGGAAACTTCTGGGGGGAAGAGGGTGGAAGGGCGGGATAGGAAGGGGGAATAGGGAGGGGTTTGTTACTGAGATGTAACTTGAAGAAAAAAAATAAAGTATATAAAAAAAAACTGAAATGACGGCATATGCTGGCAAGGTTGTGGAGAAAGGGGAACACTTCTCCATTGCTGGTGGGAGTGCAAATTTGAACAACCGCTGTTGAAATCAGTCTGGCGATATCTTAGGAAACTTTGAATAGCTCTACCTCAAGATCCAGTCATCCCACTCCTGGATATACATCCTAATGATTCCTAACCAAACCACAAGGATATCTCCTCAACTATGTTCATACCAGCTTTATTTGTAATAGCTAGAAACTGGAAACAACCCAGATGTCCCTTAACAGATGAACAGTTTTTTAAAAACTGAGGAACATTTACACAATGGGATACTACTCAGCCATCAGAAACAAGGAAATCATGCAATTTGCTGCCAAATGGATGGAACTAGAAAAGCTCATCCTGAGTGAGCTAAACCAGACCCAGAAAGATGCACATGGCATGTATTCACTTATAACTGTATTTTAGCCATATAGTACAGGACAACTATCTTACAACCAACAGACTGAAAGGAACAGGAACATAGATTTTGTTACTTGTTAGTGGGACACTTTGCCCTAGTATAGCAGCCATATAGGGCCCCAGTGCAAGAGGAAGCTCTTAGCTCTAATATGACTGCTGAACTGAAGGGGGCTGATATGTAGGGCACCCCACACCAGAGGAGCAGGATAGGAGGGAGGGGGAGAGGATTAGAGGCTTGGAGGGTGGGACTGGGAGGGGTGGAGGGAGGGGACTGTGATGGAGATGTGACTTGAAGTAATAAATAAACATTAAAAAAATAAAATAAACAATTTGACCATTGAAAATCATCAACAGTGTTTGTAGAATTGAAGTTTGAAGCTTGACTACTTATTGGTAGTGTTAAATAATCACTATTTTTTTTTTTGTTGGGCTCAAGGTAGCATGTAATAATGCTCTTATGGTTATATTGTAAGCAAGGGGTTGCTGCCTTTTAAACTCAACACTGTGATACTTACAGCTGTAAACATTTCAAGTCTGGGCTTTGTTCACAACAATCAGGAATTGAGAAGGGCAAACAGGTAGAGAACAAAAAAAAAAATCAAATTCTCCTTGAATTGCTGAGCTTGATGAGCTCATAGAAAACTGAGTATACCATTTCCTCCATTCT
>CAJQZJ010032856.1:4208762-4223631 GCA_907164525.1 Lophiomys imhausi
ATAGGTTTCTGGCTCATCCATTTACACTATCATTCAATGTATTGATATTGAAATAGCATTGCTTTTGGGGTAGTCATCACTGTCCTCAAGGTCAGTCACCATCACACTAAGCACAAGTACTTGCCAACACATATGGTGATTCCTTATGAAGACTATACATGACATCATGACCACCAACTTTCCACTTGATTTCCGTTCCAGTCACTCCTCAATCCCTCATGCCCAGTTTTATCTGCATGTAGCAGTCAGGATAGTGCGTGATTTGAAATGTCCTTACTGAGTTTGAGCAACAGAACTGAAATATGTCACCACTGGCACTCATTTCCTTCCCAGACAATGCCAGATGCCTTGTGGGTTTGGCCTTTTCATTTTGATGTGTTTCTTTTTCTGACTAAATCAGTCTGTTCATTAGCGGTGAAGTTCAAAACCACTGAAATGTGATGAAGAAATGACTAAATTGTTCTTTTCACCTGCAAAGGTTGAGTAAGGATTTGAGGACAATGTTAGTGAGGGAAGTTAGAAGAAGCCCCTACCATACAGAAAGTTGAGAGCAGAGGAATGGCAGCTCCATCTTCACACTTTCTTTTTTTTTAATATTTATTTTTTACTTCAGGTTACATCTCCATCACAGTGTTCTCTTTCCACGCCTCCCAGTCCCGACCTCCCACTCTCTACCCCCTATCCCTTCCATCCCACTCCTCTGGAATGGAGTGTCCCTACATAACAGTCCCCCACCCCAGTTCAGCAGTCATATCAGGGCCAAGAGCCTCCTCATACACTGGGGGCCTACAAGGCAGCATCACTAGGGCAAAGTGTCTCACTGACAGGAAAAAAGGTCTATGTTCATGTTTACTACTCAGCCATCAGAAACAAGGAAATCATGCAGTTTGCAGCCAAATGGATGGAACTAGAGAAGCTCATCCTGAGTGAGCTAACCCAGACTCAGAAGGATGCACATGGCATCTATTCACTTATAATCAGATTTTAGCCATATAATACAGGAGTTCTATACTACAACCAACGCACCAAAGGGAACACACTTCTTGTGGGTAGACCCTGTCTTTACTGTTCCTCTTTTTATCTCTGTGTCGGATTCTTATTTTGTTTTAAGAGGGGGAGAGAGTACTCACCTGGTTGCTGTTTTATGTATCCTTGTTTGTGTCAGGGTCTAAGTGATGATTAACTGAATAGAATGATGAGTTTAACTTGCCATGATCCCCAGATAAACTATAGATGTCTGTTGCTCACCCTCTGGACACTCTTTTCAGCATTACCGTCCCACTCGGCATTCTTTCTTGAGACTTTCTGAACACAGACCTATGGGGGAAAAAAAAGGAGAAAGATCATGCTGTTATGACTTCGTTCCTCATGGATCCTTACATTTTATTACTTTTTTTCCCAGGAGTTCTCACACTAAGAAATATTTTTTTCAGTAATTCTGGGATACTACATTGTTGACAATACCATCCCCAAGAGTGTTTCTTTTCCAGAACTAAGATCCTGGGGGCTGTGTGCCAGAACCCAAAGGTCACTTAGTGGCATTAGGAATGACCCCCTATGATTTAAAAGTCAAATAATTGTTTTTCATTTACACAAACTCTGAGCAGGCTACATTCTTTAATATTTATTTTGATTTTTATTCCTATATCACCCATGTCTGTCAGTGTGTGGGTATCCATATGTGCATGTGTGTGCGTTTCTTCCAAATGCATGAAAGTCCTCAAGGGTGACAGAAGAAAATGTCTGGTCCACTGGAGCTGGCATTGCAGGGTACTGTGATCCACTTATGTGGATGCTAGGGACAGAATTCGGGTTCTCTGTCTGGAAGAGTAAAGAGAATTCTTAATTGCTGGGACATCTCTTCAACACAAAATTACATTCCTAATGGTTAAAAGTTTGACATAATAGATTGATTAATTGATTGGGGTCTTCTTTTCTTTGAACTTGTCCCTTGTTAAATTATGTGAAACACAAGTTTGCTCAAGAACTCATTAAAGAGGCCTGAAAGACTGCTCAGTAGTCAAAGCTCTTGCTGTACAGGGCAGAGGAGTAGATTTTAGGTCCCCAGAACCCATGAACCTGGTAGATGTGGGGACTTCTATCTAATTTCAACCTCAGAAAATGGACACAAGACATGTTCAGAGGAAACTGTTAAATCACCTAGCTGTATCAATAAACTCTAGGTTTGATTGAAAGATCTTGACTCAAAAAATAATGTGAAAGATTGATGGAGAAAGATTCAGGATGTACACACATACATGCATGTGCACCCACCGACATCCTTAGAATACATACATACATACATACGCATATACAAACATGTTGCACATACACATAAAGGAAGTAAAGAGAACTCATGAAAAGTGTCTATAGTCATGTGTCCCCTATGTTTAAAGTAAAATGGTGACTAGGAGTGGCAGCTGAGGTATATTCTCTGTAATAGTAACTTCTAATTAGAAACATCAGTTGCCTCTTCCTCATTTTAAAACATTTTAAAATTGTCTCCCATCTCATATTATCTGGTTTATTTTATTCCTAAAAATAGTAAGAGCTACACCTCAAATTTTTAGGCTCAAAATTCATTGAATTTCCTAAATGCCTTTGGGGCTAACTCCCCAACTTCTTAGAGCTACCTTTCGATTGATTCCCAGCAAAAACAATTCAGAGGTTCATATGGCCAAGGCTTCATACTGGGTAGGCTCATGACAGCACTAAGCACTTGTCATTGAGACACCAAGATTATCCACTGCCAGGCTGTCAAGTGTAGCAGCATTTATTGAAAGCAAAGAGAGATGATAATACCAGGTAGGCTCCTTCATCGGTGTGGTTTAATTCTATTGGCAAGTAAGAGCGAGGCAATACGGTAATTCTTCCATTCTTCTGCCAGCAAATGGAGGCAGTGTGGCATAAGGAAGACTCCCATTCAAATAAAAGGGTGATTCATTCTGAAATGATCACAACCACAAACCCAATGACCATTATGAATATCAAAGTAAGTAAACACAAAGGTATGTTATCTAAACTCCTCTTGATATCAGTGAGGGTTCTGAGAATGGGAACAGTGATAGGTAGAAATGATGGCTTCTTCCCTAAAGTAGATATATCCTAATCTACAAAACTCTGAGCATGCTACCCCTTGCATTGAGATTACAGGGATATTATCCTGATTCCCAGATGGACAGGGTATGAGTACTGGATCTCAGAAATGGTGAATCTTTCTAAATCATGTTAAAAGAAAATGTGGCAGAGAAACAGGTCAGAATGCTTCCAGAGCAATGCTCCCTTCCTTTAACCTCACATCCAGGAATATTAAATCATATTTAATGGACCAACTGATGCTCTTTTGAGCATCAATGTTCCTGGGTGTGAGAATGAAGGAAGGGAACCAATGTGCGAAAACATTTCAAGAACCTGGAAGACAAGATAACAGGTTCCCTGTGGAGCTGCCAGAAAGAAACACAGCTCCCTGGACATTGATTTTAGTCTGGTGATACACATGTCAGCCTTCCAACAAGCAGAACTTTAGGATGATAAATCAATATTTTCAGCTACTAAGCTTATTATAGTGGCCATAAAAAAGTAGTCCTGGCATCATTCCTATACACATTGAAAGGAATCCCCATGGATCTCTCTGTTCCATTTGGTTTCCTTGACTTTCCTTTACATTTTGTCCTAATTAGTCCTCAGCTGTAAGCATGATCCATTGACTACCACTTTCCTGCTTTGTGTCCTTCAGAGCTCCATATCACACCCAAGAAAGAGAACTTTTATGAAAAATGTTTTAAAGGAATAACAAAACAAATATAGTACATGTTATTTGTATTATACACTGTTTTAAAACATGTTCATCTCCAGTTATATTAAGCATAGCATTTCAAAGATTTAGCACTTCTTAATGGTTAAAAAGCCTTCAAAATCCTCTTTCCTATTTTCTCTTTGATTTACAAAGTGTACAGTCCCTTACTATAGTCAGTCCACTGACAGCACACTGATCCTTTCTCCTACCTAGCCATAACTTAGACTTTATTGTGCAGACTTTCCTGTCCCTTCTCTGTCACCACCACCCCTAACATCTGGTAACATCATTCTACTCTTCGCTTCTGTGAAATCAGCTTTTATAGATGTAACATATGAGTGAGATCATGAGATAAGTGCCTTTCCCTGTTTGGCTTACTTTCCCCGACATTATGATCCCCAATTCAATTTGTCTTCTCCCAAATAACAAAAGCCTCGTTTTTGTCTTTTGCTTTTTTAAACAGGGGTATCACTATGTGGCTCTTGCTGGCCTTGAGCTTGCATCAATATTCCTTCCTCTGCCTTCCAAGTATTAGGATTCTAAGCATGCACCACTATGCCTGTTCATTCATTTTATAGCTAAATAATATTCCATTACATACATATGCTGCATTTTCTTGACCAATTCAGTCATTGGTTCTTTGACAGACACTTGGGTTTGTCTCATATCTTGACTATTGTAAAGCAATATTATGGCTGTGGCCCAGTAATCTCACTTTGGAGAGATACCAAATAATGGGATTGCTGCATCTTGTGGTTCTGCTTTCAACTGGGGAGGTGCACTCATACTGTTTTCCATAAGGGCTGTATGAACATATAGTCCAACTGACAATGTGCTTGTTTAATTTTCTCCATGAGCTATTTGGTAATAATTTTGTATATTTGACAGCAGGCATTCATAATGTAATAAATGTGTACTTCCCTAATTATTGGAGTTAAGCAGTTTTTTTATGCACTTGTCAGAAATTTCTGTATCTTCTTTTAAGAAATATTTATTTAGGAATATTGTCCATTTCAGATCAGATTTTTCTTCTTATTTCACTTCCTTTTTTGTTGTTAAATTCCTTTTGAATTTTAGCTCTCAGCCTCCTTTAACAATGTAATCTGAATACATTTTCTCTCTTTCTCAGGTTACAACTTATTATTTCCTACACTGCAGAAGTATTTTGGTTCAATGTAAACCCATTTGTCCCTTTTTGCTTTGTTTCTCAGTGCTGATGGAGTCCTGCCTCCCAAATAACTGCCACGTCTATTACTCTGAAGAGTTTTCTCCTAGCGTTTTCACTGATCAGGGTCATCACATTTGCGTCTTCGCTGAGGGAACTTCTCTGAGGAAAAGCATATCTTGGATCTGTTTACCTCTGCTTCTGTCAGGCTGCAATTTCACTTCAGGCTACTCATGTCCCCTCCTTGCTCTAAGTCAGAGAGCCCCAAACTTTCTTGGTTAATACATTCCATAGTATCTTAATGAATTTCTCATCATCTCCCTAGGCACAAATAAATGCTTAATAGTCCCCTTTATTACATACTTGATTACAATTTGCTGGTTCTAAACAACTTAATGAATATTTAAGTTCTAACTTAATAGCCAGTTGAGACATAACTCCTATAAACTTAAAGAAAAATATGCACTTGTTTTCTTAAATAGACACTATTTTAATGGGATATGCTTAACTCCGTGGTACCCAACAACTTCTCAGACTTTGAAATCAAATTGAAACCCCCACTCTCATTTTCTATTCCATATTGATTTTATTGTCCTGCTGCCCTTATATGTATCACATTAATACCCCAAAGCCTAGTTTCACAAGAATATAAGAAGGATGCATGTAATTTTTAACTACTTTGAGGTCGTAGCTGTGTGGCAATGCCAAGAGGGAGAGCATGGCAGCCCTTTCTTCTGTGCCCCACAATACCCTAGGGCACTGTCCTGAGCTTACAGGGACAATGCAGAATATTACAAGTTTCCTGTGGCGAAGGCTGTGGTGCCCTAGTTTCTAGTTTGTGCTTAGTGATTTCCTTTGCCACGGTAGCTATTGTTCATACTCACCTTTCTAACTTTCAGACATTTTTATGTACTGACTCTGTCATCTAAATCATCATTTGGACCAACCTGCATGCTAAAAGCAATTCCTATCCTTTCTTAGGATTTACTTAAAATGCTATACTTTTCCTCTGGGAAATGTCTGTTGGTTTTCCATCATCATGTGGTTCCCTTTCCTCTCAGAGAACTTAGCACACCCCACTGTCCTCAGATATATAGGTTTCTTCCTTCATCAGACTGAAGCTCTTAAAAATCAACTCATTGGTTGGGCCTGGCAGCACAGACTTTTAAACCCACCTACTTAGCCAGTGAAGGCAGGAGGATTACAAGTTCAATACATGAAAACATGCCTTAAAATAAAAAAAAAAAAAATGAGAAGTAGAACTCAGGGGTAGATGGCTTGCCTTGCATGTGGGAGGCCTTAGATCAAATCCTATACACTGCAAACAAAACAAAACAATCAAACAAAACACCACCAAAACAAAGTACTCAACCCATTCACTTTGTGATCTCAGCATCTAATTAGTATGTATTGTAAAGGTCTACTGTTTAAGGAATGCTGCTGTAGACAGCCCATGGTTTCCAATGAGAGGAGGATGTTTTTTTTCTTTTTTTTATAACATGTATTTATTAATTCAAGTTACATCTCCATCACATCCTCCTCTGTCCTCCCCTCCCAATTCTACCCTCCCACCCTTTATCCACCAATCCTTCTCCTCTGGTGTGGGAGCTCCCACATATCAGCCACCACTTAGTTCATCAGCCACATGAGGGCTAAGAATTTCCTCTTGCTCTGGGCCCCGACATGGCAACTCAGCTAGAGTAAGGTGTCCCACTAATAGGTAACAAAGTCCATCACTGAGACTGCCCCCCCTTCCACTTGCTAAGGGATCTGTATAAACACAAAGTTGCTTATCATCTATATTAGTATGGGGGGTCTAGGTCTACTCTAAACTTTTTTCTTCTTCTTCTTTTCTTTTTTGGTTAGTGTTTCAGTCTCTGTAAG
Organism: Lophiomys imhausi; assembly: GCA_907164525.1. NCBI lineage: Eukaryota > Metazoa > Chordata > Mammalia > Rodentia > Muridae > Lophiomys > Lophiomys imhausi. The sequence continues at coordinate 4,215,608 of CAJQZJ010032856.1, forward strand.
TCTCTAGACTGATGGGTTGTGTTGATCTTGACCCCTCTGGGTCTCTCTATTCTTCCTTCCTCTGTTATATAGGGCAAGAGGAGGAGTTTGAGGCTGTCTTTGTTATACTGGTCTCTGACTGGGTTTTCCTAAAGTAAAATCTGTGATAAGGTTTGGGTGCGTGGGGTTTACTGATGTGTCATGGGGAGGCGAGATAGAGAAAAGAAAGATACTGATAAATGTGCATCTTCCTTCTCTCGCTTTTCAAAGTCGCCAGGACGGGTGGATGGGTGTGGTAGGTCCAGGGGCTCTCTAATGAAGGGACCATCTGATACAGGAGACAAGCTTGAGTGGAGTGTCTAAGAGTGGGATTTATTAAATAACAAAATGTATGCTGCTGTCCAGTTTCTCCTGTCAAATAGTGTTGTGTGAATTTTCCTGTCATTTAACAAAAGAATTTTTATATACATTTTCATTCTTCTTGTAAGTGCTCAAAATATATGACAGCTTACTTTCTGTAGGGGGAAAAAAACACAATGTTAACTTTATTGGGTATTGTGTTTAAATACCCGCCATTTTATTCTACATGGAAACTACTGACCCAACCCATGAAGAAAACAAAACCCAGAATACTTATAAATAGAAATTACAAAAGAGTAACAATGTCATTGGTTTCTACTTCTAATTATAGTGATTGAAACCATGTGATAAGGTTAGATTTGGCTCGAAACTCTTAAAAGATTAAGGTCAAAGTCAGAGGTAATGCCAAAACCTTACAATCTAAGGCTTCTATAAATGCTTTAAAAGTACTTTTGCTTTAATTTCTAGGTTACATTGGTCTGCAGCCAAGAGACATTCACATTTTCATCTAGGCCAGTGATATTTTATTTTATTTAGGTGATAGATTTGATAATTTGCCTTGTTTTATTTAAATTTGTTTTGTCAACATTGGGGACAATAACTTAGCTACATATATGAATTTATCCTTGGTTTGTATGTCCTTGCTCTGGGAAGCATTATGTTCTAAACCATAGTTTACCTGTGAAAATGGGTTGAACAAAATAATAGCACCAGAGGACTGTGAAATCCTTAGGTGAGATGATGCCTGTTACTTTTTTAATGCCATCTGGTCAAAGGGTTAGCATGGTGTTTTAAAAATTACCCTTGCATGTGCTCAGCTGGTACTATCAGCAAGGTTCTCATTTTGTCACTTTTAAATTTGACCAGAGTATTTTAATATTTTGGAAAAAAAAGTTAGAAGGGAAGAATAAAATCTACTTGGAGCTGAGGATGCTAGACATGTAAACATATGAAACAAATAATGTGCAATGTATGTGTAGCTCTGCCAGGGCAAATGAATAACCCTGGTGACCTAGTTCACATAGTTCCATGTAGCAAAGAAAAACTACATGGAAAGCTTGAAACTTTGTCCATGTGTGGCTATGAACTTCTTCACTCAATTCAGGGGCATGTTATTCATAATACGAACTTTCAATGTTGACAAGTAAATTTGTGGTATTTCTTTTAACACTTTTTTGTTTATTTATTACTTCAAGTTACCTCTCCATCACAGTCCCTTCTCTCCACCCCTCCCAACCCCACCCTCCCACCATCTCACCCCTCTCCCACTTATCCACTCCTCTGGAGTGGGATGCCCGTCATATCAGCCTCCCTCAGTTCAACAGTCATATTTGTGTTAAGAGCTTCCTATTGCACTGAGGGTCTATATGGAAACTCTATTAGGGCAAAGTGTCCCACTAACAGGTAACAAAGACTATGTTCCTGTTCCTTTTGGTGTGTTGGTTGTAAGATAGTTATCCTGTATTACATGGCTAAAATCCAATTATTAGTGAATAGATGCCATGTGCATCCTTCTGAGTCTGGGTTAGCTCACTCAGGATGAGCTTTTCTAGTTCCATCCATTTGGCTGCAAATTGCCTAATTTCCTTGTTTCTGATGGCTGAGTAGTATTCCATTGTGTAGATGTACCACAGGGTTTTTTTTTTTTTTATCCATTCTTTGGTTGAGGGACATCTGAGTTGTTTCCAGTTTCTAGCTATTAGAAAGAAAGCTGCTATGAACATAGATAAGGAGGTGTCCTTGTGGATTGGTGGGAAGTCATTTGGATGTATACCCAGAAGTGTTATGGCTGGGTCTTGACATAGATCTATTCCAAGTTTTGTAAGATATCACCAGACTGATTTCCACAGAGGTTGATCAAGTTTGCACTCCCACCAGCAATGGAGGAGGGTACCTCTTTCTCCACACCCTCGCCAGCATGTGCTGTCAGTTGAGTTTGATCTTAGCCATTCTGACAAGTGTGAGATGGAATCTCAGAGTCATCTTGAGTTGCATTTCTCTGATGATTAAGGATCCTGAGCATTTCTTCAAGTGTCTCTCGGCCATTAGAGATTCTTCCTTTGTGAATTCTCAGTTTAGCTCTGTTCCCCATTTTTTGACTGGATTATTTGGTTTCTTGGTGTTTAATTTCTTGAGTTGTTTGTAAGTTATGGATATTAGCTTTCTGTCAGATGTGGGATTGGTAAAGATCTTTTCCCAGTTTGTAGGCTGCCGTTTTGTTCCAGTGACAGTGTCTTTTGCCTTACAGAAGCTTTTCAGTTTCATGCGGTCCCATTTATTGATTGTTGGTCTTAGACCCTGAGCTGTTGGTGTTCTGTTCAGGAAGTTGCATCTGTGCTGATGAGTTCGAAGGTTTTCCCCACTTTCTCTTCTAATAGATTTAGTGTGTCGGGCTTTATGTTAAGGTCTTTGATCCACTTGGACTTAAGTTTTGTGCAAGGTGATAAGTATGGGTCTAATTTCATTCTTTTACATGTGGGCATCCAGTTGGACCAGCACCATTTATTGAAGATGCTGTCCTTTTTCTATTGTATGGTTTTGGCTTCTTTGTCAAAAATTAAGTGTCCAGAGGTGTATGGGTTCATTTCTCAGTCTTCAATTTGATTCCATTGATCCACTGGTCTGTTTCTATACCAGTACCATGCTGTTTTTATTTCTATTGCTCTGTAGGACAGCTTGAAATCAGGGATGGTGATACCTGCAGATGTTTTGGGTTTTTTGTTTTGTTTTTGTTTTTTGTTTTTTGTTTTTTGGTTTTTTTTTTTTTTTTTTGTACAGGATTGATTTAGCTATTCTGGGTTTTTTTGTTATTCCATATGAAGTTGAAAATTGTTCTTTCAAGGTTTGTAAAGAATTGTGTTGATATTTTGATAGTAATTTCATTGAATCTGTATATTGCTTTTGGTAGGGTGGCCATTAATTTTTTAATTCAAGTTACATCTTGATCACATCTCCCTTCATCCTTTCCTCCCATTTCTACCCTCCCACCCTTTATCCTATGTGCAACCTATCCTTCTCCCCATATATCAGCCCCCCTCAGTTCATCAGTCACATGAGGGATAAAAACTTCCTCCTGCTCTGGAGCCCGACATGGAAGCTCAGCTAGGGTAAAGTGTCCCACTAACAGGTAGCAAAGTCCATGACTGAGACAGTGCCCCCCCCAACCCCTGTCTTGCTAAGGGATCTGTATGAAGACCATCTTGCCTGTCCTCTAGGTTTATGGCAGGTGAGAATTCTAACAATGCTGAGCACTTATCGTCTATATTTGTATGGGGGGATCTAGGTCTAGTCTAAGCTTCTTTTTTCTTTTGTTGGTTAGTTTCAGTCTCTTTAAGCCTCTAGGGGCCTAGGTTGGTTGGTTCTGTTGATCTTCATGTGTTGTTCTTGTCCCCTTGGGGTCTCTCTATTCCTCCTCCCTCTCTTTAATAGGGCTCCCAGAGCTCCACCTAATGTTTGGCTGTGTGTCTCAGACTTTGCTTTGTTCTGTCCCTGGGTGGAATTTTTCATAGGATAGTTATGCTAGGTTCCTGTTCCTTTGGGCCTGTGGGTTGTAGGATAGTTATCCTGTACTACATGGCTAAAATCCAGGTATAAGTGAATAAATACCATGTGTATATTCTGAGTCTGGGTTAGCTCACTCAGGATGAGCTTTTCTAGTTCCATCCATTTGGCTGCAAATAGCATGATTTCCTTGTTTCCTCTGGCTGGGTAGTATTCCATTGTGTAAATTTACCACACTATTTGGTTGAAGGGCATTAGGGTTGTTTCCAGTTTCTCGTCATTATGAATAAAGCTCCTATGAGCATAGCTGAGCCAATGTCCTTTTGGTGAAGAACCTTTTAGATATATGCCCAGGAGTGCTAGACTGGGTCTTGAGGTAGAACTATTCCCAGTTTTCTAAGATATTGCCAGATTGATTTCCAAAGCAGTGGCACTCTCACCAGCAATGGAGGAGTGTTCTCCTTTCTCCACATCCTTGCCAGCATGTGCTGTCACTTGAGATTTTGATAATTTATGGGATTTTTACATTATTATATTTAGTTTACTTTTTTCTTTCTTAAAAATAGATTCTTTTCTCAACAATGCATCCTGATTATCATTACTTTTCCCTCTATTTCTCCCATTTGTTCCCCACCAGATCCATTTCCTTTCTTCCCCTCATCAGAAGAGTTCAGGCTTCTAGGAGATAACAACCAAACATGACAAAATAAAATTTAATACAATGAAGCAAAAATGATCATATCAAAGTTGGTCACAGCAACCCAACAGGAGGAAAAGAGTCCCAAAAGCAGGCACAAGAGTCAGAGACCCACTCATTCTCAGTGAAGAGTTCCATAAAAATACTAAGTTAAGAACTATAATATATACTCAGGAGTCCTCCTTCAGACTCATATAGACACTGGGCTAGCCTCTTCAGACTCTGAGTTCATATGTGCATTCTTAGTTGATTCAGAGGGCCTTGCTTTCCTGGTGTCCTCCATCCCCTCTGACTCTTACAATCTTTCTGCCTCCTCTTCCATAGGATTCCCTGAGCCTTGAGGGGAAAGGACTTGATGGAGATCTCCAATTTAGACACACTCTCTCTCCGCATAATGTCTGGTTGTGGGTCTTGTCATTTGTTTCCATCTGTTGCTGGAGGTAGCTTCTCTAATGATGACTATCTGATAAGGCACTGATCAGAATATCATAAGGAATCATTTTATTGATATATTTTAAAAAAGCAATAGTTTCATTTTACCAGAGGTCTCTGAGCTATTTAGTCTCTGGCTTTTGATTACCCAAGTAATTGCTGGGTATGGAGTGGGCCTCAAGTCAAATCAGACATTAGTTGGTTAATCCCACAAGTTCTTTGCCACCATTGCCCTAGCATAATTTGCAGGCAGGAAAGGACAAAGGTTTTGTGGATAGACTGTTGTTCACATTTCTCTTTCAGTAAACTGAAGAGTACCTTCCCACACCAAAAGAGACTAAGATATAGGGGTGAAGGTTCCATGTAGGCATCAGCTTAACCTTTCCAGGTTCAATGAGCTGTGTAGGTGTTGTCCTCAACAATGAGGCCCCAATGTCAGTTTTGTGGAAACTAAAGTTTTGTCTTAGCAACATCCTGGAGTTTGGGTGGGATTTCCATGGGAACCCCTTGTCCAACAACCCAATTGAATATAACCCAGGCCCACTACTGGAAGCCTTGCCTGGCTATAAGAGATGGCTAGTTTGGACTCCCTAACTCCCATACCATGAATTCTCATTACTATTACCTTCATAGATTCCAGGAACTTTCCACATCACTAGGTTTTCACATCACCCCCCAAATGCTCCCCAATTTCAGTCATCACTCCACACATTCTCTCCCCCCACTTCACTTCCCCCTCCACCTCATTCCCCCACTCCTGTCACCACCCAACCCCAGTCTACCTTGAAATCTATTCTATTTCCCCAACCCATGTACCACTGCCCCCACATCACCAGACACATCCTTTTTTAAAAAAATTATTTATTTATTGCTACAGGTTACATCTCCATCACAGTGTCCTCTTTCCACCCTTCCCAGTCCTATCCTCCCACCCTCTACCCTCTAACCCTTCCATCCATCCCACTCCTCTGGAGTGGAGTCAGACACAACCTTTTTACCTAACCTCTGGGTTTATGGATTGTAACTTGATTGTCATTACATAATGACTAATATCCTCTTATAAGTGAATACATACCTTATTTACCTTTCTAGATCTGGGTTACCTCATTCAGGATTTTTTTTTCCAGATCCATCCATTTGCCTACAAATTTCATGATTGTACCCTTCTTTTAACTGTTGAGTAATGCTCCATTGTGAAATGCCCACATTTTCTTTATCCTTTCTTCTGATGAGGTATTATCTAGGTTATTCCCAGTTTCTGGCTATTGTGAAAAAAAGCTGTGGTGAACATGGTTGAGCAGGTGTCCTCATGGTAAGACAGAGTGTCTTTTAGATATATGCCCAAGAGTGGTATGGTTGGGTCTTCAGACAGATTCCCAGCTTTCCTAGGAACACCATATTGATTTTTGTAGTGGTTGTACAAGTTTGCACTCCCACTAGCAATGGAGGAGTGTTCCTCATCCTTGCCAGCATGAGCTATCATTTGTGAAGAACAGCAAGAGAGGAGTCAAAAATGAATCTTGAAAGGTTTCAAGAAAACTAAAACTGTCTTTTCGGATGACTTTCAACATTCATTTTGGATATCTGTTGTTCTTTTTGACAAGGGATAAAATGGAGTATTGACTGTTTTGAGAACTATCTGGTCTGTATTCCAAAATTAGGTGGTGTCATGCTAATGAACATCTCCCAGAAATATAAAGAATATCAGCTTATTGGCTGGTCTATGAAGCAATCCATGATTGCTCTAAGCCACTTAATTATAAAATCGCAGAAATGTCAGGTTAAAGATTTAAAAATGTTTGAAACTGAAACTCAGTTATCAATTATATTTATTAATAAGTATAAACTGTAATATTAGCCCAACAGAGCAGCCAGTGGGCTGGCAGGAGGTCGGCAGGACAGGCTCTTCTTAACTGGTGGCCTGACCCGTCCTGGGGATAAAGCTCTAGACCTTCACCATGTACAATCTAACCTCTGTTAACTAATATGTTTATTAATATAAAATGTTATATTAGGATAGTGGAGCACCCGACGGCCTGGTGGGAGACCAGCAGGCCTGACTCGCCTTAGAGGCCTGTAGGCCTGGCAGGGTGGCTTGGCAGGGTGGCCTGGTGGGAAGCTGGCAAGGCAGCTGCAGGATATCTATTAATTAACTATAAAGTGTTATATTTAGGCCAGTGGAACAGCTGGCAGCAGCCTGGCAAGGTAGGTGCTGGGGCCTGCCCGGAAGCCTTTAGACCTGTCTTAGCTAGAGGCCTGTAGGCCTTTCAAACTGAAACCAAAAGTTTTTTGGCCTTTTTCCCAATAATTAAATACACCAAGACTTTCTAATGTTTCAATGTTTAGATCTTCGCTAGGTAAACTCTCAACTAGCTAATCTAAGTTACCCGGACTATCTAATCCCAACCAGCCATGTGGCTTGCGGTACTTTCAGAGCTCACACCAAGACGTCCTTCTGAGTCCTGGCAGGAAGAGAGTTTTCTCTATCTAAAACCCAGGGTTCCTTTCTTGGTCCCAGAAATTCCCTTCCTATACTCTTGAAAGTATAGTTGGCTATCAGTGACTTTTATTAACAAATCAGAGAGTGCCTCAGAAAGGATAGTAACAAGATCTCTCTCTGAGCACTGAAATCAGCTTCTGAGAAGCAATATATTCTTCCTCCAACAAATAATCAATGCTCTTTTGGGGTTAACATTTTGTTGACAAAAACAATGTAAGCTTATGATGTTTCACAGGTTGTCTGTAAATGAAAAGAAAAACACAGAGAGACACTTAACATATATTACAGAGATTAAAATTTAGAAGAGGCTTTAATTATGAATTTATGGGAACATATGCTTCTTACCTTCACTTTGCACTTCAATATTCTATTGACTGTGAGTTGGGGAAGAGTTGATTTACAAACAAATCCCACTGTCTTTTGTTGAGGGTTGATCCCTACCTAAAACTCAGCTTGTGCTAGCATACAGTCCCCTATTATTTGAATTGGAGCTATTTATGTTATTTAGGTGTACTTCGGTCACCCACACATCTTTTTTAACACTAAGTGGTATTG
>CAJQZJ010032856.1:4223641-4252277 GCA_907164525.1 Lophiomys imhausi
GGCTCTGTTATCCCCTGGTACTGCTGTCCCCTAGCCTTCTGAACCAGCTTGTAAGTTGATGTTTATATAGTAGATTCTCTTGCTTCTGCTGCCTTTTTCCTGTACATTACTGATTGCTTAATATTTCATATACCAACAACACACACTGCATCCAAAAGACTTAATTTTCAAGCAGTACACAGACCCAACACTGAATCCTAATTCTGTTCATTTGGGTCTCCTTACCAACACCACTTGAAGGACTTAGCACCTTTCCCAAACTTCTGCTCATCATTTCCAGGTCTTTTCCCTCCATCCAATGAAGGGGTAATCACCAACTGGAGTATCTTTTTTGTTTAAAGCATTTGATTTTGAGACTTGTTCTTAATCTATATTTAAATCACAACACTGATCAGTTTTGATCTGGCACTCAAACTATTTGCCTTTGATCATTTAATAGTTTAGTAGAACTTGGATGGCATAAAGCATAGATAGATAGATAGGTAGACAGACAGGCAGACAGACAGACAGACAGACAGACAGACAGACAGACAGATAGATACATAGATAGATAGATAGATAGATAGATAGATAGATAGATAGATAGATAGATAGATAACAAACAGACAGAGAGGAAAACAATAATCAAAAAAAGGGAGCCTAACAATTTGAGAGTAGGGGGATGTGGGAAGGGTTAGAAAGACAGTACCTAGAAGGGTTGGAGGAAAGAAAGGAAAAGGTGATGCAATTCTTTAAAAACATATTTTTTAAAAAAATATGTGGCTGATATGGGATAGATTTCATTGAATTTTGGAAAGGAAGAAATTAGGATTTGAAAGGTCAAAAAAATTTCTCCAACAGGCAGAGAAGTGGAATTTGTCACTGTGTATTAGGAAAGTCTAGGCAGACACAGACAGAATTAACTCTACTCCATAGCATTTCTGTGGAATAAGAAAGAGTAAATATGGCTGCCATGTGAGTTAAAGGGGAGATAACGGAAGGCTGCCCTGGGCTACCCATGGAGGTTTCCACAACTCCCATTGCATGTGCATGTCTGCAGAACCAGAGGCATCAGACTACCTAGCTCTGTATCTGAGACCCCCAAGGCAACTTGAGCCCATATTTTGTCTATGTTTTACATCTTTTTCTCTGAGATGAAATAATCCGCCCTCTCAGTGTCCCTACCCTCCTCATAGATTACAATGTGATCTAAAAATTCTACAAAAAAATACATTTCCTTTATGCAAATACATTGAATGCTGTGTAACACCAAATGAAAATTTACTGTCATGTATTCGCTAAAGTCCTTTACAGGAATTCCTCTTGGGTGCCTTTTTCGTGATTCTGAGTCCAAGTAAGTGACTGGATAACCTCTCTGCATAGAGTTGAGCACAAACTCTAGTTTCTTCCTAATTCCTCCTCAATCCCCACTGCAAGAAGAACCTCCCTCCCTTGCTATTCATAAAGGATATGGCCTTATGAAACACCAATATGTGTTAACAATATTTGTCAAGAAAAACATGTTTACTTTGTTGTTTTCTCTACCTCATTAGCTGGCTCCCAACTCCTACAGACTTAAGAGTTCAACACTGCTGGACTCTGACATTTGCTACTGAGCCTTAACAAATATGAAGTAACTCAAAGGACAGATTTTCTCTCATACAGAATTTCTTTCTTAAAAGTAATAAAACTTCTATGACCCCTTTCAGCCCAATGTTGCTTAAGACACTGGGTCCTTATTAAACTGTTATTATTGACTCCATTTCTTTATTTCTTTTTAAAAATTTTCAATCGTCTCTAATTGCTAGAAGTGGGGAAATAAACAGAGACTTAAATTGACTGAGCACTAGACGCTATTTGTTAACTTTCACATAACATACATCTTGTTTTGTACACAGTAACAATATGTATTCTCATTGTCATTAATGATAATGCAAGCCCATTCAGTTCCCAGAAAGGTACTAATGACACACTTCCTATTTATTGTTATAGCTATCTAATTTTCTTTCAGGTAATACAGTGCTTGTTATTTTAATTGAATAGATTTAGACACTTCTTTTTTTTTAATATTCACTTATTACTTCAGGTTACATCTCCATCTCAGTGTCCTCTTTCGCCCTCCCCCCGCAGTCCCACCCTCCCTCCCTCTGCTCCCTATTCCTTCCATCCCACTCCTCTGGAGTGGAGTGTCCCTATATAACAGTTCCCTGCCTCAGTTCAGCAGCCATATGAGGGCCAAGGGCCTCCTCATACACTGGGGGCCTACAAGGCAGCACCACTAGGTAAAAGTGTATCAGTGATAGGAAACAAAGTCTATGTTCTTTTTCCCCTTGGTGCATTGGTTGTAGTATAGTTATCCTGTACTATATGGCTAAAATTGATTTTAAGTGAATAGATGCCATGTGCTTCCTTCTGAGTCTGGGTTAGCTTACTCAGGATGATCTTCTCTAGTTTCATCCATTTGGTTGCAAATTGCAGGATTTCATTTTTTCTGATTGCTGAGTAGTATTCCATTGTATAGATGTACCACAGTTTTTTAATCTATTCCTTGGTTGAGGGACATCTGGGTCGTTTCCAGTTCCTAGCTATTACAAATAAGGCTACTATGAACACAGATGAAGAAACTTCCTTGTGATTTGGTGAGAAATCATTTGGATGTATATCCAGAAATGGTATGGCTGGGTCTTGAGGTAAAGTTTTTCCAACTTTTGTAAGATATCACCAGACTAATTTCCAAAGTGATTGTAAGAGCTTGAACTCCTACCACCAATGGACAAGTGTTCCCCTTTCTCCACAACCTTGCCAGCATGTGCTGTCATTTGATCTTTTGATCTTAGCCATTCTGACAGGTGTGAGATGGAATCTCAGAGTCGTCTTGAGTTGCATTTCTCTTTTGATTAAGGATGCTGAGCATTTCTTCAAGTGTCTCTCGGCCTTTAGGGATTCCTCCTTTGTGAATTCCCTATTTAGCTCTGTTCCCCCCCCCCCTTTTTGAGTGAATTATATGGTTTCTTGGCATTTAATTTCTTGAGTTCATTAAAAATTTTTGATATTAGCCCTCTGTCAGATGTGGGCTTGGTGAAGATTTTCCCAATCTGTAGGCTGCCATTTTGTTCAAATGACAGTATCTTTTGCCTTACAGAAGCTTTTCAGTTTCATGAGGTCCCATTTATTGATTGTTGGTCTTAGACCCTGAGCTATTGGTGTTCTGTTCAGGAAGTCATCACATGTCCTAATGAGTTCAAGGGTTTTCCCCATTTTCTCTTCTAATAGATTTAGTGTGTCAGGCTTTATGCTAACGTCTTTGATCCATTTGGACTTAAGTTTTGTACAAGGTGATAAGTATGGGTCTAATTTTATTCTTTTACATGTGGATATCCAGTTGGACTAACACCATTTGTTGAAGATGGTGTACTTTATCCATTGTATAGTTTTGGCTTCTTTGTCAAAAATTAAGTGACCATAGGTGTGTAGGATCATTTCTGGGTCTTCAATTTGATTCCATTGATTGACTGGTCTGTTTCTATACCAGTACCATGCTGTTTTTATTACCATTAGTGATACCTAGAGATTTTTTTTAATTGTACAGGATTGATTTAGCTATTCTGGGTTTTTTGTTATTCCATATGAAGTTGGGAAATGCTTTTTCCAGATCTATAAAGAACTGTGAGCCGGGCAGTGGTGGCGCACGCCTTTAATCCCAGCACTTGGGAGGCAGAGGCAGGAGGATCTTTGCGAGTTCGAGGCCAGCCTGGTCTACAAATTGAGTCCAGGACAGGCAGGGCTACACAGAGAAACCCTGTCTCGAAAAACCAAAAAAAAAAAAAAAGAATTGTGGTGGTATTTTCATAGGAATTGCATTGAATTTGTATATAGCTTTTGGCAGAATGGCCATTTTTATTATGTTGATCCTACCTATCCATGAGCATGGGAGATCTTTCCATCTTCTGATGGCCTCTTCATTTTCTTTCTTCAAGGACTTGAAGTTCTGGTCTTACAGGTCTTTCATTTGCTTGGTTAAAGTTACCCTCAGGTATTTTATATTGTTTGGAACAGAATAAACAGCCCTATAACTCCTAAGTAAATACAAACAGTCATTAAAAATCTCCCAACCAAAAAAAGCCCAGAGCCAGATGATTTCAGCACAAAATTCTACCAGACCTTCAAAGAAGAGTTAATACCAATACTCTTCAAATGCTTCCACAAAATAGAAACAGAAGGAACACTGCCAAATTCATTCTACAAGGCCACAGTCACCCTGATTCCTAAACCACGCAAAGATCCAACAAAGAAAGAGAACTTCAGACCAATTTCCCTCATGAACATAGATGTAAAAATACTTAATAAAATACTGGCAAACAGAATCCAAGAACACATCAAAAGTATCATACATTATGATCAAGTAGGCTTCATCCCAGGAATGCAAGGATGGTTCAACATATGAAAATCCATCAATGTAATTCAGCATATAAACAAGGTGAAAGAAAAAAACCACATGATCATCTCACTAGATGCTGAAAAAGCTTTTTGACAAAATCCAACACCCCTTCATGCTAAAAATCCTGGAGAGAACAGGCATACAAGAACCACACCTAGAAATAATAAAGGCAATATACAGCAAGCCAGTAGCCAACATCAAATTAAATGGAGAGAAACTTGAAACATTCCTCTAAACTCAGGGACAAGACAAGGATGTCCACTTTCTCCATATCTCTTCAACATTGTACTTGTAGTTCTTGCTAGAGAAATAAGACAACTAAAGGAGATCAAGGGGATACATATTGGAAATGAAGAAGTCAAATTATCCCTATTTGCAGATGATATGATAGTATACATAAGCGATCCCAAAAATTCCACCAGAGAACTCTTACAGCTGATAAACACCTTCAACAAGGGTTCTGACTACAAAATTAATTCAAAAATATCAAAGCCCTTCTTTATACAAAATATAAAGGCTGAGAAAGAAATTAGTGAAACAACACCCTTCACAATAGTCCAAGAACTTCTTTATCGCCAATATTCTTAAATGTAGTTGGGTGATAGGCAGCAAGGGTTTAAAACATATCTGTAGACATATTAATTATCAAGCAATTTTTATGACCACAAATGAATAGGAGATGCCTTTTCAGTTCTTAACAGCACTTTTTCAGTGTTTCCAAGCCTCTGTTCTGAAGTTGGTTGGCTCTGGCTACAAGGTGACTCACCTCTGAGAAGAAATCTCTGTTCTGTTTAGGTGAAAATATTTAGGATTCTTGATTTCTGTTCCAGAAAAACAGCATCCTGAAACAGCACTGAAGCCAGCTTGTGTCTTTATAACTAATTCTAAAACTCATAATAGATGCCCTTCATTCATTCTCCAGAGAAGTTCAGTCAAAAACAGATTCCAGATTAATGATATTCATTAAAGCAGTAACTAAGCATGGTTCTCTTCTTATAGCAAGTTCTAGCAAGGAATGCACTTGGACTTCTTTTGCTTAATTGTCTTCCAGACTGCTTCCAGTGCCAATGTACCCCCTGTCTCTTCCAAATGTTACTATCACTGTGTTGGGTACCACCACATTAGGCAATGCTACCATTTCTAGCAAAACCTAATATCTCCTTCCAGATGGTACCAGTTTTTCCTTGGTGCTACCCACTCTGTTGGTTATCACTGCAGATGCTACCATTGAAAACCATGATAGTCTGAAAGCATAATGACACATGGACATGCTGTTCTTTAGCATCTACTTAATGCAAGATATCATTATGAAAAGGGCATCCTGATGGGTGTCTCCCACTCACTTGGTAGATATGCTCAAACATTTTTCAGATCCAGCTGATAATTCCACATGGTTATCTAAACAATAAACTACACTAGCTCCCTACCTTTAGAAACAAGAGAGAAATTTTACCACTCTGCATGTAAGAGAAAGGCCATATCTTCATTCATATGCATGCAGAACTACACCCAGTGAGATCTAAGGGCATCAAAGTACATTTTACAGAAAGTGAAAGAAAGGACCTATTAATATAATATTATATGCTAAAATGTACAATTGAGCAATGAGATCATTTGTGACATGGAAAACTAGTTCTAAAAGCATGCAAGAAACTGAAAGCTTGCATGCATTAAATAAGACCAAAGAAAAAAGAAGAAATGAAGAAAAGAAAAACAGTAAGAATTATGTCTGTCTTTAAGTGTTAACCTACTTAGGTATCCCACAGAACAATTATACAATAAATTTTTAGGTTATCTCTCATACTAAACAGAAATATACTTGTGTCTGGATGCAAATTAAACACTAAATAATAAGGTGACAATACGCATTCTCCTAGAGAGATAACCATGCAGCAAGTTTTTTGTTGTTATTGTTTATTTATTGCTTCAAGTTACATATCCATCACACTGCCCTCATTCCACCCCTCCTGAATCTACCCTCCCACTCTCTCCTCCCTCTCCCACCCTTCCCACTCCTCTGATGTGGAGTGTCCCTACATATCAGCCCTTCTCAGCTCAACAGTCATATGTGTTCTAAGAGCTTCCTCTTGCACTGGGGGCAAACATGGTAGCACTCCTAGAGCAAATTGCCCCATTAACAGGTAACACAGTCTATGTTCCTGGTCCTTTTGGTGTATTGGTTGTAGGATAGTTATCCCATACTATATGGCTAAAATCCAATTATAAGTGACTAGATGCCATGTGCATCTTTCTGAGTCTGGGTTAGCTCACTCAGGATGAGCTGTTCTAGTTCCATCCATTTGGCTGCAAATTGCATGATTTCCTTCTTTCTGAAAGTTGACTGGTATTCCATTGTGTAAATGTACCACAAGGACATTGCCTTAACAATGTTCACAGCAGCTTTATTTGTAATAGCCAGAAACTGGAAGCAACCCAGATGTCCTTCAACTGAAGAATGCATAAAAATAACTGTGGTATATTTACACAATGGAATACTACACAGCTATCAGAAATGAGGAAATCATGCAATTCGAAACCAAATGGATGGAGCTAGAAAAGCTCATCCTAAGCGAGCTGACACAGTCCCAGAAATATAAACATGGTATGTATTCCCTTATAAATGGATATTAACCATACATCACAGGATAATTATGCTACAGCCCACACAACCAAATAGATAGGAACCTAGCATATCTATCCTAGGAAAAATTTTACCCACCAGTGGGTCATGGAATCTGTTGCAGGTTAGTGGAACACCTTACCCAAGATAGTGTGCCTTATCAAGCTCCAGTACAAGTGGAAGCTCTTGACCCTCACATGATGCAAGATCTGAGGGAGTATGATATGTGAGGGCCCACCTTATCTGAGGAGAAGGAGAGTATCAAGTAGAGGAACAAGGAGGGAGAGAGGGATGGAGGGAAGGAGGAAGGGAGGGAAGGAGAGAGGAAGGGTGGGGCCAGGAGGGGAGGAGGGAGGAAACTATGTTCTAGAAATAACTTGAGAAAACAAAATAATACTTTTTTAAGAAAAGAGTTAAATAGCTTAAAAAATATAATAAAAATACAATATAAAAATTTCAAACTATAATTTACCAAAGGTATACTTGCCTTACTGGCATGAAAGGAAAATGGCCTTAATTTCAGATTAAAATGTTAGACTGCAGGTGGCCACAGGAGATTACACAAACTTGATAGCAGCTTAAAAGGTTTTTTTGTTTTGTTTTGTTTTTTGTTTTGTTTTTGTTTTTGTCGTAGATGTATAGGATATTTTCATCGTTTGGCATTAAAAAGCAGGTAACAGGTTTAAAATACTGTAAATAAATTAAAGGTTACTGCTGTTCAACCTGGTTTTCTAAACCTCCAAGAGTTGAAAAAAAATACATGAAATGCGTGATGTTAGCCAATGCCTTTAACTGCAGCAGAGACAGGAGGATCATTATAGAGTTAGTTGTCTTATAAACTGTAGAGTTACAAGGAATAGGGTGGTGATGGTACACCCTTAATCCCATCATTTAAGAAGGATACACCCTTAATCTCAACACACTAGAGACAGAAACTAGCAGATCTCAGAGCTCAAAGTCAAACTGACACAAAACAAGCTCTAAATAGAGAAAAACTTCGATCCAGGGATGGTGGAGCATGTCTTTAATCCCATCAGTTGGGAACCACATGTCTTTGATCCCAATACTTAGAATGCAGAGACAGGCACATAGGATTCAGAAGGATTTAAGTTTAAAAGCTACTTACAAGGCATGCTGAAATTCAAACAAATTGTCCTTTATGATCTCAAAATATATACATTTAAAGGTTTGTTTAGCTCCAAAATATCAAAATAATTTCTTTTTAAATCCGAATTGAAAGATAATACTTGTTATATTGTCAAAAAACCAAATTTGCTCCAGGAAAAATATTACCTGAGCCCCCCCCCTCCAAAAAAAAGGTAGTGTCCCAGAGTTAGGATTAGGGAAGGGCTCTGTTCTTATCTTTCCAGGAGATTTAAAGCATCCATCCAAGGAATCCAAGGGCAACTGGACAATGGAAATCTCAGAAGAAAACAGATCAGACACCAAAGAAGATAAGTAGCCCAGACAATACAGCCTTGAAGACTTCCTCAATAGCTGTTTACTCAAAAGTCTACAATCACAGCAACTCAAAATTGCTAAGATTGTTCAGCTCCACAGACTGCTCCAGCCAGAGCTTCAGTAAAGCCCTGAAGTTCAGCTTCTATGAACTTCTTAGGATATTTAAATAGCTGAGCACAAAAGGACTGAACATCAAATGATTCTATTAACATTTTTAACCATTTTTCCATTCTTATTTGGGCCCCAAACAGGTTTACTACGTCCCAAATCAGCAGGAAGTCATTTTAAGAGAGTGATGTCCCATCTCCAGAAGGTGGGGAGGGTGTTTTTTCCCCCACTTTGGTCATTTGATGGATATTAGAAAATCTTGTTATTTAGGGGAAGAGATTAAAAGCTGTTAAATGGTCTTGTTAAATAGGTTTTGGAGGTTAGACCCAGAGACTTCTCTCTTTTTCTTTCCTGTATCCTTATTTCTCTCCTATGAAGGAGTGAACAGACTTGAGGAAAAATGGGATATAGACATAATATAGGAAAGATCAAGAAAAAAGGACAGACTATTGAATATGCCCTTATACCTTTGTGTATTGATACAAAATTAATATTATATTTGGCTAAATTGGTATTGATCTTTGTATATTGATACAAAATTAAGATTATATTTAGCCACAATGGTATTGACCCTTGTATATTGATTAAAAATTAAGATTGTATTGGGCTACATAGGTATTGATCTTTGTATATTGATACAAAATTAAGATTATATTTGGCCACACTGGTATTGATCTTTGTATACTGATACAAAATTAAGGGTAATGCTTTTTAAAGGTATTGTACCTAGTAATGCTTAAAAATGAAACGTCAAGTTTCGACCTTTTGCTAACAACTGTCATAAACTGTTTAGAATAATTAAGAAATGCAATCTAATAGTCATTTAAGCTTATCATTTTGTTAGGTACTATGACAGCCTATCACAGTTATTTTCTAAGCTAATCAGAAATCAAGTTGCTAAGAGACAAGCAACATTTTCTTATCTAAATATGAGAGATAGATAGGGGGTCTTCAAAAACCTCAAGAGATCTGCAGAATTTGGCATTCAAAGATGTTTTCTTTTTTAATAATTCATTTTTTATTTCTTCAAGTTATATCTCAATCATAATCCCCTCCCTACTCCCCCCTCCAGTCCCACCCTTCCACCCTCCTCCCCCTCAACCCCCCCATCCTCTTCCCTTATTTTTTTTTTTTTTTTTAGTTTAAGGTATTTCTTTTTCCCCCCAACAGCTCTCCCTTTCAGTCCAAAAAATGGTTCTTTTTCTTATGACTATTAACACAATACA
The DNA here is from genome assembly GCA_907164525.1 of Lophiomys imhausi. NCBI lineage: Eukaryota > Metazoa > Chordata > Mammalia > Rodentia > Muridae > Lophiomys > Lophiomys imhausi. The sequence goes on from CAJQZJ010032856.1 coordinate 4,233,474, forward strand.
AAACAACAGAAATAAATAGACCACAATTATAAGAGTTATATGGCTTAGCATACATTCCCAATCTCCAGTCCATATGTATTTGGCACCTGACTTTAACATTCTACTATCTAACCATCTCCATGAGTTTAAAGTTCTATATCTAACTCAGATTTCATACTAACTTGCCTCACCATTTTAAAAATATCTTCTTAGATCCAGAACACCCTCTTGATTCCTAAACAACTCAAAATTTAACTATGAGACTCTAGCTATCTATTCTTCAACCACCTCAGAGACCTGAGAGGGATAAATATATCTGATTATATAAGAAGTGCAGGGCCTGCAGCTTCCAAAACTAAGAAATTACATACCAGTGGCTGCCTGGACAGTTCCCATTTTCTCTCCATACATTACAACATCAATCTTCAGCCATTTGGCCCCGTTTCTCTGACAAACATTGATTGTAGAGCAGGAATTATGAAGGACTTACCTACCCTGTCTTGGCAGAGCTAGGCTGTCGACTTATCTGCTTCCAAGTTTTGTCCTTTTTGGACAGAAGTCTGTCTATAGTTGCTAAGAGACAAGCAATATTTGCTTATCTAAATATAAGAGATAGATAGGACATCTTCAAAAACCTCAAGAGATCTGCAAAGATGTTTTCTTAACTTAAGATTTTTTTGATATGGAGACATGTCAGCTCCTGACAGCACCCCCCCCCCCCATTCTACTCCAAGTATAAGATGAGCATCAAAGAATCTCAGTGGGAGATGGTAGAAGTAGTGGCATGCCTATCTCTTGGCAAGAAAATCCCTTGCTTCAACTGTAGAGAGAATGCTCTCCAAAAAGGACAAAACTTGGAAGCATGTTAGTCAATAGCCTAGCTCTGCCAAGACAGGGTAGGCAAGTCCTTCATAATTGCTGCTTTACAATCAATGTCTGTCAGAGAAACGGGGCCAAATGGCTGAAGATTGATGCTGTAATGTATGGAGAGAAAATGGGAACTGTCCAGGCAGCCACTGGTATGTCATTTCTTAGTTTTGGAAGCCACGGGCCCTGTACTTCCTATGTAATCAGATATATTTATCCCTCTCAGTTCTCTGAGGTGGTTGAAAAATAGATAGCTAGAGTCTCATAGTTAAATTTTGAGTTGTTTAGGAATCAAGATGGTGTTCTGGATCTAAGAAGATGTTTTTAAAATTGTGATGCAAGTTAGCATGAAAGCTGAGTTAGATATAGAACTTTAAACTCATGGAGATGGTTAGATAGTAGAATGTTAAAGTCAGGTGCCAAATACATATGGACTGGAGATTGGGAATGTATGCTAAGCCATATAACTCTCATAATTGTGGCCTATTTATTTCTGTTGTTTTGTATTGTATTTATTGTTATAAGAGAAAGAACCATTTGTTGGACTGAAAGGAGGAGCTGTTGGGGGGACAAAGATATACCTAAAACTTAAAAAAAAGGAAAAAGGGTGGGGGGTTAAGGGGGAAGAGGTTGGGAGGGTGGGACTGGAGGGGAGAGTGATTGAGATGTAACTTGAAGAAATTAAAATAAAGATTCCATTTGTTGATATGGTCAGAAAATTGTGTAAATAATCCTTAAGCTCTGATGCTCGTACCTGCACATTATTTACTGAAGTGTGAACAGGAACAGCAGGTTGGGTGCTTTCTACAGGCTTTGAGATTATCCTGCTTTGGTGAAGAAACAAAATTTAACCTGAAGCATAGAGCAAAGCTTTAAGGCAAGAAACAGAGAATTCAGATATCATCTGCTTCTGAAGCTCAAGGGCTGTTATCAGTTTATTACAGAAACTAATAAAAAAAAAGGGAGGGAAAGAAGTAGCCTCCTATGCTGCAATGCATAGCTGCCCACTGAGGCCTGATGGCTATTTGCTCCATGAATAAGAATAGAGCAAAAATGTCTTGGATATTCACAAAAGTCCCTAGGTCATTTGGTAAACCATACAACCTTTGAAACATTTATATTCATATTTTGTTTCTTCAAAGACAAAAATAAAGGCTAAGGATATGAGTCTATTGCCCTGCAGCTGTTACAGCAATTGTGAAATGGTTAAAAGACACGAAGTCTACCAAACTAATTTAGTACCAATCATCCTTCTATTTTTAAGAGAAATAAAGAGACCTTGTTTCCTCCAGGAGTCTATGAGGAATCTAAAGACAATTTTAGTAGCCAATAATATCTAAAAATCTTATTTTTCTTAATGTTGAAAGCAATCTTAGGAAGGCAAATCAAAATGGGTCATGTGAGAATGTTTGATCATATGGTTACAACAGACTATGAAGCCAACTTTATTCCAGGTGGCCATGATGATAGATGGGCACAAGGACTGCGGAGAGGGATTTGTCACTTGAGAAAGGATATTAGACTCTCTCAGATGTTTTGTGTGTATCCTAATTACCTCTATTTGAGGATGAAAGTTCTTTCTTTTCCCCTTTGTAGGCAAAAAATAAACCATGTTAATTTGCATATACCCTTGAATATCTGCTTCAACATACTTTTAAAAAAATCCCATCCACCACCAGAGTACTGTTACCTACATCAATGTATATCATCAATACACATACTTTCACTTTATGCTTTATGATTTCATATGTATCTAATATTTTAAATGTAAACATGGATTCCGATTATTGGATCAAACTCACTGGCAACATAATTAGAGTTGAAATAATGACATTGCTATGAAAACATTACCACTGATATAAAACCACAAAAATAAAGAGAATGCAAAACAATATTCCAAAACAGACAAAAATGGAAAATTATGTATTTTTTAGAACCATGTATCATTTCTTCAGCCTCTGGAAAATTATATTGTCCTAGCTTACCTTCTTTGTGTAGTTTCAAATATTAGATAGTTTTAGCAAAAATATCGTATTCCTAAGGGTAAACTCTCCTTACTCCATTCCCATGTTTGCTGATATATTGTGATTTTTTTTCCTGTGTGGCCTTGTTAATAGCTACTGAATAAACAGAAGACACAGATCCTCTGAGTCATGGGTGGAGAGATGGTAATGTGTGAACAATGGACTTGATACAGTCCTGAGTTTCTATCAGCAAACAACTGACAGTGAGATAGCCATTCCCATTAGTACATCGACAACACAACCCCTACATGTAAGGCTCAGGGAACATCTTAGAAGAGTGGGCAGAAAGGCTGTAAGAGCTAGAGGACCAAGACAGCTGTTGCAAGATCCTTTCTTCCATTAAAGACAGAGAGGGGGCAGGAAATGAAGGAGGATCAGGAAGAGAGGATGGATCTGGGAGGAGTTGTGGGAGGAATTGAAGGTGAATGTGATCAAACTGCATTGTATAAAATTCTCAAAACATAATACCTTATTTAAATTTTTAAAAAAGAGTTGGTATAGTAGGTGTTAGAGAATTGGACGATGTTATCATTAACTTGCATGTTACTACAATTATAATTGTCAAGAGAACAACATTATACAGAAATAGGAAATGAAGCCATCAGATACATATAGAAAATGAGAATACACCCAAAATACCCACAGACAGACACTCTTTGATCAGCAGATGGATGTAGAGAGAGCCCAGCAGGCTGTGTGCTTTAAAATGATAATGTCGAGTGACATTTTCAGGCCAGTAGCTTCTCAAATTCTCCATGTGTCTATGGCAGTAATTGGCCTTTGACTTAAAAGAGAATCATGAAGAAGAAAGTAAACAACATCATTTATAATCTATTAATAAGCAAGTAGATAGTATATGCTAGGAAATGAGGGAGCTTCTCCTGATATTCACAAACCCCAGAGGAACAAACAGCAATCAGTTTTGCACGGGTATAGATAAAAGGAATCCCAGCTCCTTTTGCCATTTCCTGTCAGAGACTGACCATTACTGTAAGAAGCACATGAACTTCCAGCTTTCCAGGTCCACCAGGGAAGGACTTGTATGCAAAAATACTCCAGATAAAACTATTTGCTTTTTTAATGTGATGGCCCCCAGAATCCCCTTCAGCTTCCAGAGAGCTAGCCATATCAGTATTTATGTTTTGATAAAAACTAATAGTGATAGATGATGATCATTAAGCAGATAGCATCTGACAAGCATGGTATTCTCAAATTTTACATATGCTTTTGGTTTTAGTATGATCATAAGTGATAAACTTGTGAATAGTTTTAAAGTGTACTTAGACGTGTAGTTTATTAATTAGCTAACACAATGCTAGAGCGAGAATTCAAGTCCAGGCAGGTTTCACTATGAAGTCCATGCTCTCTGCATTGCATTTACTGTGCTTTGATTAAACATATTCATACTAGTTCAATTTAAATATTCTGAATTTTCAATATATTTTTGTCAAGGAAAAAAATGGGTAGAGTAGACAATGGTGAAGGGGGTGATGAATGATGTGTGTGTGAGTGTGTATGTGTACATGGTGTATATGTGTGTGCATGTATGTGTGATATGGTTGTGTGGTTTGTGTATGTGTGTGTGGGAGGCAGGGGGTGTATATTTGTGTAAGTGTTGTATATGCTGTGTGCATGTATGTGTATAGTGTGTCTGTGTATGTGTGTGTGAGTGTTGTAAGTGTGGTGTATATGTTCGCATGTATGTGTGTTATGGATCTGTGGCTTGGGTATGTTTGTGTGTGTGTGTGTGGCAGGGTGTGTATATCTGTGTAGTGTGTGTGTTTGTGTGAGTATTGTGTATGCTCTGTCTAAGTGTGTGTTGTATGTGTATGTGCATGGGTGTGATGTGTTCACAGAACACCATGATGTTAAATCAAAATGCTCTATGTGGTATATTAATAATAATAATAATAATAATAATAATTCCTGAAATATCAAATAATGAAATGAGAAGAAAAATATTAGTCTTTAGAGTCACAGCAAAGCTTGCTAACAGAGCATTATGGTCTGAATATTGGTGTCTTCCTAAAACTCATGTTGAAACCTAATCCTCACTGTGGAAGTATTGAGATGGAACTTTTGAAGAAATGTTTAGGTTATAAGGGTGGAGCCCTCACAGAGGGATTAGTGTCCTGGAAAAGAGGCTTGACGGGTCTTGTGTATCCCTTTCCACCATGTAAGGATGTAGCAAGATTCACCATCTCCAAAGCAGAATATATCTTTCACCAGGTATGAATCCCCTGGTTCCTTGATCTTGGATATTCTAGAAATCATAGCTCTGAGTGATAAACTTTTGCTGTTTATAAATCATTCGTCCAAGGTGTTTTCTTATAGTAGCTAAAATAGACTGACACACAGGCTAAAGAAGTTGAGAAGAATATAGCAGCTTTTCCAAAGAATAAAATTCATCTTGAGAGTTCATCACTATCTTTCAATATCTGGTCTTAGGGTATATGTAATTGAGACATTTAGCAGACTGCAATGCCTTATGGGTGTATTACATGAAATGCTCAAGCTATCAAGAGCATAGCAAAATAAAACTACAAATTACATGTTCTTCATGGACCTATGAATTTATTCGTACTTACTGAACATTTTGAGAAAAAAAAAAATGATGTTAGCTGGGAATTAAATGCTTGCCTTCAGTCCCGGCTATATTGGCTTGTGTGACTTAGAAAATATTTTAGCCTAAGAAGGTGAAAATATGATTTTGATTGGTGTAGAATGCAGTCGCTATCACATGGGAACTTAGATTTTCTTTAATATTTGGGTCTAATTTTTTTATGTGCAAAGAATAACAATTCATTGTTTAGCATATACCATTCTTATCACAGTATATGTGTTTCTTGTTCTTATAGACAGCTTGAATTATGTAAATTTCGCTAAGAAAATATTTATCAAAGGATCCTCCATGATTTTTTTCTTAATAATCCTATTGTCATAATTTGTGATTTACTGGGGACAACAATGTCCTTACTCTAAACTGTGATATAATTTCTGAAAGTTCTTTTTTCCTTCTCTTCTACCTTTGTCCTCTTCCTGCTGTCTTTTTTCTCTCCTCTGTTGCCAAGGAAATGACTGGAGCCCAGCAACTTCTGCAATTCTTACATAGCTGCTGCGAGACAAAAACGGGTGTTATTGCTAATCACACCTTAAAATTACAACTATTGTCAGCTCTAATTACCAAAACCTTTACTTACAGAATCTGACTTATTTTAAGTAGTACATTTTTAAAGAAAACTTTCTTTTTTGCCAGAGTGAAGCAGAGGGTGAATGACGCATCCTTAGCTGGCAGCCTCCATGCCATTGTAATCTCACTTCTCAATGGCACACAGAAAGTGCTGCTTCCAGTGGCAAAGCCCACACAGACCCAATATATCTGAGTGTAGTTTCTGTACTTTGCAGTAAAAATACACTTTTTCAAAGGTTAGAAACTTCTGGATGATGAAGATTGTCATTTTAGAATGAAAAGCAGCCTTTCCACTACAAAATTTGGAAGTTCTGTAAATAGATCATTTCTATCTTTGGTTACCAAATCGATGTCTTTTTCTAGTGATGGGTGAGGGCATGTGTAACCATTTTAGCTCTTTGGGGGGGAACACAATCTTATTTGTAGCGTGTATTGATTTCCCGGGAGTCCATGCTGGCATTCTGGCTGATTTCAAACTACCAACTCTGTATCTCAGACCGAGGAACTGGTAACAGATGTTTAGCTGATCCTGACCTTCCAACAAGAAGACAAAGTATATAAAGAATCTCATGAACACTGTAACGACGTGCCTTACAGCAAAATAGCTAGAAGAGATTCAGGATTTACTGCCTTTATTGTCAACATAACTTATTTAGTGATAGCTTTATATAATTCTATTTTAAGTGATTAAAGAAGTGTTTAGACAGTAGTTCACAGCATTCTTGAAAAGATAGCATTTGGCTCTTGCAAGTTGGTACAAGCCAGTTTCAGCATTTAGAGGACTGCCAGTGACTGCTCTTGCCCAACATTGCTTGAGGACAGGATAAGTAGTTAATATTTCCAGGTTATAAAAAACAGGTTTGAAACATTGTGCTTACTAATTAATATACTTCAAAATATATGTTATCTGACTCATACTAACTATGTGTAGCACTAAGTATTACTTTAAATATTAGGTACTTTATACATAGTATCTCTTTTCATGCTAATTTTTAAAAATGAGCACTAATATGCCTGTGGTGCATACAGGGAGCAAAACTCACTCCCCTAAGGCTTTATCTTATTACATTAGTAAAGAAGTGTCTTGCTTTACTTTCTGTTGCTTGGAGAAAGATGACAATCAAAAATATCCTCATAAGGAAGGGGTTTATTTTTGTTTACAATTGTACTCCATCATGAAGATAAGTAAGAACACAAGATATGTAAGAACTCAAGGCAGGAACCTGAAGGCAGGAACTGAAGCTGAGACCAGAGCGGAGTGCTGCTTACTGGCTTCCTCCTGTTGACTTTCCAAGTTTGCTTTTTTATATATTCTAAGACCACCTGCTCAGGAATGGCACCAGCCACAAGGTCCTGAGTCCACCCACATTAACCTTTAATCAACAAAATACCCCACAGGCTTGCATATAGACCAGTATTTTCTCAGTTGAAGTTCCCTCTTTCCAGGTGACTCTAGCTTGTGCCAAGTTGACAAAAAACTAACCACACAACTTGACTCCTTGTCAACTCAACATACAAATATAGCTTTTCTATTTTTTGTTTAACCCTAATATTTCATATTAATATCAGTATCAAGATATGAAACATCTTTTAACTTCCAAAAGTCCCACCATCTTCAAAAATTCAAGCACTTTAAAATTTTAGTTTCTTTAAAATATCGAAAGTCTGTCTAAGAATCCGAAGTCTCTCAATGGTGGACTTCCAAAATAAAATCAAAGTGAAACTGAACTCCAGTTATACAAATTAAATCCTGTAGTTCAGTGTGCCACATCTGGGATTCATTGATGATCTTCTGGGATCCAAAGGGCTTGGGCAGCTCCACCATTCAGGCCCTGTCATTCACACATAACTCATGGACAGACTTGGGCTGGTTCCACACCAAAGCTGCTTCTGTCTTTGGAAGTTATCCCACAGTGCTGGCATTGTTAAAATACTCCACAGTCTCTATCTTCATCAAGGCCTCCTAGCCTGTCTTCAGGTCTCTGACCATGCCACATAGTACCAAGTCTCAGACTCTCTCCACGGTATCTTCAGTTCTGGGGTTTCCACTACGGCTTAGGCCATACTGTTCCTGAAAAAGAAAAAAGAAAATACCCAGCCCAGGAAGTATTTGGAAAAGTGTAAACAGTCAGGTGTATTACACATTGATCCTTTACTATTTATCTTTCTGGTACATTTGTGGAGTTGATTTTACTACTTCGTGTGTGTGTGTGTGTGTGTGTGTGTGTGTGTGTGAACATTAGAATTGAAGAACATGGGGAAATATCTTCCAAATAATATAGATTATAAATGTGAAAATTTGCCTACTTTAGAAGTCTACCTTCTGTCCTCCGCAATACACTCTCTGCCTCAATCTTGGAATACCCTTCTTATAAAGGATGAAATAATTTGGTTTATTGACTTACATCCAAGGTTTAGACTTAGAGCGCTATTTCTCCTTATTTATTATATATTAAAATGGCTAAAAATAAAAGGAAATTGCTCAAGGTAAAACAATATTATCTGTCACCCTAAAATGTCAGGCAAGAGCGCTGAGCCAGGAGAGGTTATGGTTTTAATAATGTCAGTCTCCTAATACTTTGTCAGCAATATTCCTCTCCATTCACTAAAGTAAGTGCTGTATTTGAAATTCTTAGCCTTTCTGAGCAAAACAGGAGGGTTGAACTTAAATCTACTTGGCTCCATTCATCTTTACTAAGGCAGGCTTCCTCCACATGGTAAGAAAATAACTCACCATAGCCTTAAATTACTATAGGTCACACATGTATTTCAAGGCGCAAAAATATTCTTTCCACTTCAGTAAATACAGGAATCAAGAGTGTCTCTGAGTGGTTGGCTTGAGTAACATGCCCATTAAGTAGAACAATCTCAGAGCAACCCCCCCCCCCCACCAAAAAAAATACTGTCATTGATTGGGCCTAAATGATTTCCTTATTTTTGTGATCAGGGTTAAGAAACTGGGTACTAATAGATAAGGAGAGTTGTGCCTAAAGATGATAAATAGAAATTAAACAGTAATTAAAAGATTTGATGAATAATTCAAAACAATATAAGAACCACAGTAAATTTTATTATTAAATAATTTTTATTTTATTCTTTTAGTGCTATCTACATATTTCATGCCCAATAGAGGGAATATTAGTGAAACAGGATTTTTTGATGTTGACTAAAGAAAGGACGGAAACCAATTACTCATTCTGAAGACTGTTCTATTGATTTATATCTCTTCCTGGGTTCCCATAAGATGAAGTCACAAACAAAGAACTTCCCAGTGAGTTGACAAATAGAGAAATAGAGAACCTGCTTGGCACAATGTCTTCATAAAGCTCACTTGTTGCCTGATAGTGTTTCACCTTTGCATCCACACCTGGGAGCAGGAATCTTAAACATTAATGAGTAACCTCCAGCAGCCAATCTGACACTTCTGAAATACTTCCAACACTTGCTCTTACAAGTCCCCTACACAAAGGTTAATAAACTAAACTGGACAATAGGATGAATGAAGTCTTGATCCTGTTGAAGACCGAAAGTGCCAAGAGTCCCAAGATGCCTCCTGATAATGTGAGAGTAAGAGAAAAAGTGTATTAAAATAAAGCTGTGACATTGGCAAGGTGTACAATACAAGCTGGCACCTTAATGCTGTGAAACTTAACCAAAGGGCTTAAACTCACTCCACTACTACAGTGAGCTGTCTGAGGTATCTTCAGTGTTTCATGTACAGAGAAAGTAGATTTCTGGAAAAAGATGTGGAAGGCAAAGTAGCTGAAAGAACGAACGTAGGACAGAAGAAGCATCCTTGAAGACATAAGCCCTGATGCTTGGGCCTTTCTGGGGTAAAAATACTGCCCTTTTCTTGTAAGGTATTAGAGCCTCCCATTTTACAAGATCCCTGTGGAGTAAAGATAGCTGACATAAATAATGAAACTCATGCTTAGCTCAAAGAACCTACAACAACATTTTTCTGTCTTTTCCTGTGTTTGCTGAAAAGAAAAGCATAAATATAAGAAAAATACTTTTGAAGTGGAGTATATTCTTTGTATTTCCACCTGTGCTGTGGTCCTCTTTCCCTTTCATGTTGCTTATGAACTTAAAAGAAAAAGGCAGGCAGATAAGTCATCGAGGCTGGGCATCTTGAATCTACAAAGGACTAGTGCTTCCAGATAGAGAAGCCTCCACCTCTAGCAGCAAATGAAGTCAGGATCTCCCATTTTGGGTTTGAGGAGACATATAGATGTACAATATCTTGGACTTCACATGTGCTAGAAATCTGAGATTAAGATGATGGCAGAGAGAATCTGTGAGAGCCAATTTCCTACATGGTACATTCTTACTGTGTCCTAACAAGATAAAGAGATAGGGGACCTATTTATATTTCCTTTATAATAATCTTATTCATGTGTTCTTTGTCCCTATTTCCTAATTATATCTCAAAAGCCAAATTCATAATCCCATCATTACTTCAAGGGTGAAGACGTCACTATGAATTTGGTGGCAGAGGCAGGCACAGGCATTTAGTCCACAACAGGTTACATATATTGAATGAGGTTAAAAATTTTTAGGATATTGGTTTCCAGTGAACATATCAAACTATAAATTTTTCTTTCCTCCAAAAATGGACTTAACTCACCAAGGAACTAAGAAATACTCTGACAGAAGCAGTATCAGATATGGAAGCATCAAAGTCCAGGAATGGAGTGGGATATGCCACAAAGCATCACATCTCAAAGAGAACCATGAGATCCAGGATAACTGGATCACTACAGCATCTGAGTCAGGATTAGTATGGTACCTACCCTACATTTCTTCACAGGGTAGCAGTTTAACTGGTGTTTCTAGAATAAACGAGGTAAGAAGTCTACAATAGTCTATTTAATCTATATAAATGCAAAGTAAATTGAACAAAAACTTTAGAGAAATCAAATAAAACATGATTTGAATCAGCAAGATAGAATATCATGGCCCTTCAGCCACTGCTCACATCTAAATCAGTTTACAATCCAAGGGTTCCTTCAATGAGCAAGAGGTGGAATACACCAGAAAATAATGCTGCAACGATTTCATATTTATGGACTACTCAATTTCTTTTTCCAGAATGACCCATAGTCATATAGAAAGGAGGAATATACATTGAATAAAAGATCACAGACATTTTGAGTTATTAGTGTTGGTTTGGCTCTGAGTTATCTCTTACTTAAAAGTATGTTCTTATAATCCAGTGAGAATCTTCAGAGGCCAAGCTGTAAGTGGAACCTATATTGCAGTAAGTTCTGTAGACACCTGACCCAAATACACAGGGAAAGAAAGTAAAGGGTCTGAGAATAAGGAAGGGTATCCATGTTTGCACTATATAATACCCAACTGACAAAATATTTTTGCTCTTACCACTGGCAATGTGCTACTAAGACTATCCTATCACTCAGAAGACAAAGACACATAGCAGTCCTTTGTGGTTGAGTGGAATGTTTCAATAAACATGGGATAATTCCAAGCTACTCGGGTGACTTAAAAAAAAAAAAAGGAGGCATACATATAAATTATTCTATTGGTTGGAATTAATATTTATGATTATTACTGAGAGACACAATTGATATTCTACCAACCTTATTGGCTCTTAAGACACATTCTCAATATTGTAAAGTTCTAGGATAAAAGCGGTTGGAAGACCACGGCAATCAAATAAAAGAACCTCCCCCAAGCTCATATATTTCAGTAGTGACAATTCCAATGATTACTAGGTACAAGGCAAGGGTGTGAAAATCCTGCACAAATGAAGGAAATATGAGATGTCTAAGCACTAAGGAAACTTAAAATGCCAACTCCTGCCTTGTAGAAATGAATACCATGGAAATTAGCAATCATTTCTATGTATGTGTATTGGTGTGTCTAATACAAATGTCTCCTCTTTCCTTTACCATTCTACTTCACATGGGTTGTGTTTTAAGTACATAACTTTATAGTTGACCCACACATTGCAAAACTTCAAAAGAAAAATATTACTGAAACTGGGAAGGATGAATACTTGTTTAGCAGTGACTGTAAAGGCTAAGTCTTGGACCCCCCCCCCTTTTAACTGTGGCCTCCTTTTTCATGTAGTTGGCTGAACACAGTAGGTGCAATAACACATTTCTTTTTATGTTTGTTGCTTAGAAAACTCAGAGTACAGACGGATAGGTTCTATTGACTGGTAGTAAGTAGACAATAAATTTATCTTTCCATGCATGTTCCTTTAATTCAGTCTGTGAAATTAAAATGTTTTTCTCAGCCACTTGCAGCTCACATTAGAGTGTGACAAGGGTTTAGCAAGGCATTTGCACTCTCAGAATATTTAGAAATTTTACTCAGAGTGAGACTACACTTCTGAGGATTCTACTGTGAGGCTCTGATATTTTTTGTTACAGAAAATAGTACTAGAACCTCCATTCCCAGGAAATAGGCACTTTGAGCATCAGGGATGGAGGGGAGGATTCTCTTTTGTTCCCAGTGTGATTTTGGAGTGCTGTGCCAGTAGTGGCTGAGTTCCTGGGCCACAGCAGGCATGCTATTTCTAAGCTGCTCGAGCTGTTTGGTTGGCTTCCTACATTCTCTCTCTCTCTCTCTCTCTCTCTCTCTCTCTCAGTCTCATCCTTTGGAGACACTTGGGTTTCAGAAACCCCAGTGTAGAGTCCATTTTCAGTGCTGTGTAAGCAACTAATTCCATATATGGATTCCCTTCCTTCCTAAAAATTGCCACTAAATTTTAAATCGATTTCCAACCCATCTTCACAATGCTGAACTGCTCTGTGGATAGGCATTATTTTCAAGTTTTTTTTTTTTTTTTGGTTTTTCGAGACAGGGTTTCAGGGTTTCTCTGTTTAACAGCTCTGGCTGTCCTGGACTCGCTTTGTACACCAGGCTGGCCTCGAACTCGCAAAGATCCGCCTGCCTCTGCCTCCCAAGTGCTGGGATTAAAGGCGTGCGCCACCACCGCCCGGCTTCAAGTTTTTTTTAATTAATTTTTTAGGGTTTTTTTTTAATTTTTCATATATGAATACTATATGTGCATTATTTCAACCCCCTCAAGTTCATGAACTCTGTGTGTGTGTGTGTGTGTGTGTGTGTGTGTGTGTGTGTGTGTGTGTTCATATGAGTTGAACTCAGGTCCCGCTGGAGGAGGGTCTTGTGCACTGTGTATTCAGATGTTGATTTCTATGCCCAGAGATCTTACAGTCCAGACACAGGCATTGTCATGAATACTGAAGAATCTCCTATGTCAATGTGGTGTAAGAATGCTCCCCAATTATCTCTGGTTGGGCAATAAAAAGCTGAACGGTCAATGACTGGGCAGAGGAGATAGGAAGGCTGGACTTCTGATCCCAGACAGGGGTCCCAGAGAGAGAGAGGAAGGGAAGGGCGGTCACCATTACGCAGAATGGACCATGAACAGATATCGAAGAGTTCTCTCAGATGACAGACAGATGGAGCACAAACAGCCTTGGCTACTTGCCAGTAATGGGTGCGTGGCTGGGAAGGAGCCAAGACTAGGAGAGTGGATTATGATAGATGAATGTCTGCTCAGTTATTACACGTAAAGCTTGTTGAATAAGTCTATAGGCCTCTGTCTCAATTATGTGGTAGCTAGCTGGGTTGGAAATAGAGCACCCCTTTAAATTTCATCTCATAAGGTCCTCCTGTTTTCACTTAGTGTTGAACATATGTGCGCATGTTTAGGACTGACCACTTCGAATTAGATACTTTTCAGTGCTCATCCTTGAGAAAATTGATTTTTCCATCCTCCAGCAGCCATTCATTGCCTATAGCGTTTCATTTAGGGGTGGGGCCTTGCAAAATTTCCCCCAGCCAAGTTGGCTTTGTTGGTGTGGTCATTATATAAGTGTATAGGTTATGTTGTAGATGCTCCAATTGGGGCTGGGCTCCCACGGCCATTTAGTCTCTGGATTTTGACCAGCTATGGATTTCCACAATAATCTCACCTCTACTGCAAACATTACACTTCTTTGGCGAACTACTGCCTACAGTTTATGTAAACAGGTAAACCTTTGCTTTGGTAAGTGGAGGCTTCTTGCTGCCATGTTTGTTAACATGGGTGAGCCAGTCGGGGAGGGAGGAGAGAGAGAGAGAGAGAGAGAGAGAGAGAGAGAGAGAGAGAAAGAGAGAGATTCCCTCACACAGAAGGGAGGGGAGAAACTCAATTCTTATTCCTGTAACTGACACTCAGTAAATTCATTGCTTGAAAATTTCCGCTGACATCTAAACAGCTGAGAACAGAAGGACTGAACATAAAAGGAGTGTACTAACATTTTTAACCATTTTTTCCATTTGGGTTCGGGCCCCAAACAGGTCTACTACGACCCAAATCAGCAGGAAGTCACTTTAAGAGAGCGATGGCCCATGCCCAGAGGGTGGGGAAGGTGTTTCTCCGCCCTTCTTTTTGGTTATTTGAAGGATAACTGAAAACTCCGATATTTAGGGGAAGAGATTACAAGCTGATAAATGGTCCTGTTTAATGGGTTTTGGAGGTAAGCCCCAGGGACTTCCTACTTTTCCTTTTCTGTATCCTTCTTCCTCTCCTATGTAGGAGTGCATGGGCTTGAGAAAAATGAGATATAGACATAGCACTGGAAGGTCCAAGAAGAATGGGCAGATTATTGAATATGCCCTTATACCTTTGTATATTGATAGAAAATTAGTAGTTTATTTGGCTAAAGTGGTATTGACCATTGTGTATTGTGCAAAAATAAGATTGTATTGGATTACATCGGTATTGATCTTTGTATGTTGATATAAAATTAAGATTATAGTTGGCCACAATGGTATTGACCCTTGTATATGGACGTAATATTAAGATTGTATTGGGCTACATAGGCATTGATCTTTGTACATTGATACATAATTAAGAGTATATTTAACCACAGTTGAATAGATCTTTGTATATTGATACAAAATTAAAGGTAACGCTTCCTAATGGTATCATACCTAGAGATACTTAAAAATAAAATGTGAAGCTCTGGCCTCTTGATACCAACCGTCTAAAACGGTCTAGGATAGTTAAGTAAAACAAACTCCTAGTCATGCAAACATGTCACTTTGTTAGCTACTATGACAGTCTATCACAGATATTCTCTAAACTACCCAGTAATCAAGTTGCTAAGAGACAAGCAACATTTGCTTATCTAAATACAAGAGATGGATAGGGCATCTTCAAAAACCCCAAGAGATCTGCAGAATATGGCATTCAAAGATGTTATCTTAAATTAAGATTTTCTTTTTTTTTATATCGAGACATATCAGCACCTGACAGCACCCCCTATTCTACTCCAAGTAGAAGATAAGCATCGAAGAACCTCCACTGTAAGATGGTTGAATTAGTGGCATGCCTATCTCATGGCATGAAAAAACCCCTTGCACCAACTGCAGACAGACTGCTGTCCAAAAAGGACAAAACTTGGTAGCAGGGAAGTCGACAGCATAACTCTGCCAAGACAGGGTAGGTAAGTCCTTCATAATCCCTGCTCTACAACAAATGTCTGTCATAGAAACAGGACCCAAAGGCTGAAGATTGATGCTGGAATGTATGGAGAGAAAATGGGAACTGTCCAGGCAGTCATTGGTATGTTCTTTCTTACTTTTGGAAGCTGCAGGCCCTGCACTTCCTATATAAGCAAATATATTTATCCCTCTCAGGTCTCTGATGTGGTTGAAGGATAGACAGCTAGAGTCTCATAGTTAAATTTTGAACTGTTTAGGAATCAAGAGGGTGTTATAGATCTAAGAAGATACTCTTAAAAGTGTGTTGCAAGTTAGTATGAATGTTGAGTCAGATATAGACCTTTAAACTCATGGAGATGGTTAGATAGTAGAATGTTAAAGTCAGGGGCCAAATATGTATAAACTGGACATTGGGAAGGTATACTGGGCCATTTAACTCTCATAAATGTGGCATATTTATATCTATTGTTTTGTATAATACTTACTGTTATAAGAGAAGGAACCATCTGTTGGACTGAAAGGGGAAACTTCTGGGGGGAAGAGGGTGGAAGGGCGGGATAGGAAGGGGAAATAGGGAGGGGTTTGTGACTGAGATGTAACTTGAAGAAAAAAAAATAAAGTATTTAAAAAAAATCTTATTGAAGAAAAAAAAAAGAAAAAGAAAATTTCCTCCAGTAGAGATTAAACTTGTGACTCAGAGAGTAGAACCGCATAGTCTTTTTCCACAAAAGAAACTTCTGTGCATCGAAAATGTAACAGACACACTGAGAACAAACCTTCAGGAATCTGCATCTTTCAGTTTCCAGGCGTTCTGGTGTGTGTTTTTTGTTTTAACCAGGAAAATCTTGGATATATAGAAGCTGAAATTAGGTCTCAGTCTGAGCCTTCCCTTTGGGTACCCACTATGCCTCTAAGGAAGCTGTATACATACACATGTGTGATGCATGGTAATGTTGTGCCCTGGCGTGTCAATCTGATACATCTCCTGTTCCATCTATGATCCTTTGGGTTTTCAGATAGGAATCAGATTTCCTTGAACCACAGTGCTATCTGCAAAGAAGGTATTATATGGGTGCCAGGTTTTAATACCGATTTTCCACATAGTAAAAATTTTACATGCTTAATGGGTTCCAAAGACTTCTCATTTTTTTCTTGAGGACTTTTTCTTAGGGAAACCAAATGGGGAAAAAATGAAGAAAATTTCACTTAATTTACCAAAATGAGCAGATGAGTGCAATGCAGTATTAACCTGATTTTTCTGGTTCCCTGAGAGATATTTTTGCATTGGAAAGAGCATTCAGAGGTTTAATTTTGTTTAAAACATAAAAATTCAAATTACTTGATATCTTAGATTTCAAATATCTAGTTATCCCATAAGATATAACTCCAGCCTCCAAATGCTGTTACTTCACATGTAGCAGTTTTTAAAAAACACTTTGTTTAAAAGGTTCCTATTGAAAACTTCAGTTCAAAATACAAAGCTGTATTCTATGCTTCATTGTCTTTTCGAGTCTGTCTGTTTTCTGAAATACGATATCCCACTATATTAAATTATACTTCAAAGCCTAATAATTCTGCATGCACTGTGGAACTTCGCATGCTAATGTGTTTGAAAACGATCCATAAAATAAACATTTCCACTTACGATCACAAGCTTTAATTAAGTACTATGATTATGTATTTTAATTTGAATGTACAGGGTGCTTACTCTAATGGGTACTAATTCATTTAAAACTTTTGAAAAGTTGTGACATGCAACACTTCAAATGTTTTCCCATTTCTTTTCAGCATGGAAGTTTTTACACTGCAGTTTTCTAGAGCAATTTTCTGCTCACTTTCAAAGCTTCAAGGGGTTGAAAGTTACTTCCACAGGAGGTAATAACTATCTAAGTTAGCTGGGGTGTTTTACATAAACAGCATTTTCAGGACCTGGATACGAGTTGGGAATGCTTATTTATTAATGAGGAGAGCCACGTCATATTAAAAGTTGTGTTTCCAACCCATGTTTATGGGACACTTCCTGAATAACTTGACAGCTAAACTCTATGGGTCTGTACCTTCAGGTGATGGTGGGATTATCACAATGCATCATTTAAGTATACTATAGGAAAAAAATTCCCAATCAAGGCTAATAAGGCAGATTTCTTCTGCTAATACATTGAAACAAAACAAAACTGACTAAAAAACAAACAAACAAACAAACAAAACCCAATTGTTTAATGTTGAAGGCACACGAAATTAATGGGAGTCTTAATTCTGGCAAAATCAGCTTCCTTAGGGCAGTTTTCACATGGGTAGCATTTGACAGTAATATGCAGACAGTCTAGTGTGTTTCTGGCCTTCTCCTGGTCCTTTGGGCAAATCATCTTGGCCCTTAGTGTTGTACGGGTGTTTATGAAAGGAAGTATCATTTTTGCCAATATTAGAACTGATGAAGAACATCCAGAAAAAAAAATGCCTGTCCAAAGACTCTAAGAAAAATATGCCATGAGCTATGTGAACAAGTCTCTGGTGAGAGGCACAAGTGGGAAGGACAGTGGACAAGGTCTGAATGACTATCTAGCTACTTAGCAATGAATGAACTTGGAAAGGTCCCCTAACTATTCTTACCTCTTATTCCCAGGATTCACTGCCCCTACTTTGTGGGAAAATTATGAGACTACAAAGACAAAATTCATGTGAGTGGATCTGAGATGTGGGAGATGTCAAGTGTATACTCTCTAGCATCCTGTAAGATGCTAATTGCTCCATTTTTGTTTTCACACAGCTCCAAAGTTCCTACACTGATGGCCACAATCCCAGAATGGTTTTAGAAAAAGGTTTTCAGGTGTCTACATTGTGATGTCAGAAGATAAGTCCCAGGCTAGCACATTTCATTGCTCTGATCTCGGTTCATTCCAAAAGGCCAAAAGGAGGGAGGTGTAGGAGTCCATGCTTGTGTATGCCTTCCTTGGAGTGGAAGAATGAAGTCACTTCACAGGTCTGCATTACAGCTTGTCACCAAGAATCTCAGCTAACAACCACCCCCAACACCATTAACTTATGTTTGGCCTCCAACCCGAATGCTCACTCAAATCAAGGTTCCAGATTAAAAAATAATCAAAAGGGAAGTGATAATGAAAACCCAATAAGAAATTTCACTCTGGGAGCAATTAAACACAGCAGGAAAGACTGTGTAGGTGGTAAGATGGCTCAGCAGCTAAAAGCAGTAACACTCAACACAAGCCCAACAGCCTGAGTTTGTTCCCCCAAATCTAT
>CAJQZJ010032856.1:4267046-4284514 GCA_907164525.1 Lophiomys imhausi
TGTGTGTGTGTGTGTGTGTGTGTGTGTGTGTGTGTGTGTGTGTGTGTAGGCATGTATAAAAACAAAGAAATCATCCATATGAAAAGGATATTTCAAGGAAAGAATATGCCAAGTGCAAAAGAATATATACTTCATAATAAATACAGGGTGATCTGCATTAACCCATTAGATTATATTTCTAAACAAAATATGCAAAATTTGCAACCAGATTACTGCTTAGACTGAGTTTGCCAAGCAGTCAAAAAGTATTCAGAATCAATTACATATATCATTACAAGTACATTTATAATATAAGCATACGCATATATTATTTTGAGACAGGTCTAGGTCTGACATTTCATCTTTAACTAATAGAACCTTGAATACTCCTGGCAGTTAGAAAAGAAAAATTCAGGAAACACATCTTCTCTCTATAGCTTTGGGTTTTGTGGTAGATTAAAGATGGTTATGCAGTTATTTTCCACTTCTCTCATTGAGTTCTGGGTGATTTTGTCCCCTTCTCCTTGCATATGAATGAGCTGCTCTGTCTCTAATGGCAAAATACAGAAACAAAGTAATTTCAGTTGTCCTGGTCCAGGTCTTGTGATACCACCAACTGGTCCTTTGTTCTCATTCAAATATATGCTCTGGATGAACACTGGATACTATTTAAGTTGTCAAGTTACTGAGACTGTCAACTTGTATGATGCTAAAATATGGTATTTTTTGAAAGACTACATGGAGAAGAGAAGGCCATCAACAGGATATTCCAGCCATCATGCACTAAAGCTCCAGGAGAGAACACAGACATCTAGGAAATACAAATTGGCAGGAACACAGACAGGAGCCTCTTCCTGCCTAAGGTGTCATCCAACAGAGAGGGCTGACTACCTAGACAGGATGAGCTGCTTCTGTGACGGCAAGTTCTATTTTCTGGCCCATGAAATTATGTACACAACACAGAGAGTATTGCTTTACACCACTAAATTTGAGAGTGATTTGTATATAGCCATAGGTAACCAATAATGTTTTCACTGGAGATTGTTTTTAAAAGATGGTTTCAATTTTACTGAAACACTGAAAACTGGGAAGCAACTGCTTCCCAGAGAATCAATATTCAAAGGTGTCACTTTGGAAGACAGTTTACTTGCTTCCAAAATTTTCCATCTTGTAAATACTTTTAGCATTCCCTTCTCAAAAATATTTTGTGAGCCCAAAAGCAGAAAAAAGAAGAAAACAGGAGGGAAGGAGGGAAAAGGGAAGCTTGGGAGGAAAGCAGAAGGGAAAGAAGGAAAATTACACTTGCTGTTTCACCATCATGTCTGCACTGGAGCTTGATTAATGCAATTATTTCCATAATGTCTAGACTGAGCTCTACATAGCTTTTTCATTTTTTAACACCAATCATAAAAGCGGTGCATCATGAAAATATTAAAAACGAAATGGCAGGCACTCTCTAGGCAATTCAACAGGAAGAGGTGTGGAAACCTTTGATTCATTTTCTTGATGCTCAGCTTCCCCCAAGGTGTCTACTCTAAAGGACACAGAACTGATGGAGAAGTCACCGGGTCCTAAGAGTTTAGAAAATCAATCCTACCACAAAGGGCAACTCCAGCAGACAGAACATAGCTGCTGCACAAACTGGTCTGCTGTACTTATTCGGTCTACAATGTCAATAAGGCAAAATTTTACTACATAGTTAATTCATCTGCAGAGATTCAATCCTGAATCTGCTTGCTATTTGTGCAAAACAAATTTAGTTTCTAAGAGTGAAGCTTTATAGAAATACCCTGTCCTTTATTAGCTCAATGGAAACCTGCTAATATCTCTGAAAATTGAGTTTGTGCTTTTTTGTTTTATTTGAGTATTATTTATACATAACCACTGGATAAAAGCAGTGTGTAGAAAATACGAACATTTTTCAAACCAACAAATCTCTACCAGATATACAATTGGCTGTAAATCATGTTCAGTCTTTCAGCATAATAACAGAGTCTGAAATATATTCACATTGTGCCTCTGTTTTGCTTCTATCTTTAAGAAAGGGCTGCAATATTTGCTTATCTAAATATAAGAGATAGATAGGGCATCTTCAAAAACCTCAAGAGATCTGCAGAATATGGCATTCAAAGATGTTTTCTTAACTTAAGATTTTTTGATATCGAGACATATCAGCTCCTGACAGCACCCCCTATATTACTCCAAGTAGAAGATGAGCTTCGAAGAATCTCCAGTGGGAGATGATTAAATTGGTGGTAAGCCATTCTCTTGGCAAGAAAAACCACTTGCTTCAACTGTAGACAGACTTCTGTCCAAAAAGGACAAAACTTGGAAGCAGGTAAGTCGACAGCCTAGCTCTGCCAAGACAGGGTAGGTAAGTCCTTCATAATTCCTGCTCTACAACCAATGTCTGTCAGAGAAATGGGGCCAAATGGCTGAAGATTGATGCTGTAATGTATGGAGAGAAAATGGGAACTGTCCAGGCAGCCACTGGTATGTCATTTTTTAGTTTTGGAAGCTGCAGGCCCTGCACTTCCTATATAATCATATATATTTATCCCTCTCAGGTCTCTGAGGTGGTTGAAGAATAGATAGCTAGAGTCTCATAGTTAAATTTTGAGTTGTTTAGGAATCAAGAGGGTGTTCTGGATCTAAGAAGATATTTTTAAAATTATGAGGCAAGTTAGTATGAAAGCTGAGTTAGATATAGAACTTTAAACTCATGGAGATGGTTAGATAGTAGAATGTTAAAGCAGGTGCCAAATACATATGGACTGGACATTGGGAATGTATGCTAAGCCATATAACTCTTATAATCGTGACCTATTTATTTCTGTTGTTTTGTATTGTATTTATAGTTATAAGAAAAAGAACCATTATTTGGACTGAAAGGGAGAGCTGTTGGGGGGAAAATAAATACCTTAAACTAAAAAAAAAAAAAAAAAAAAGAAGGAAAGAGGATGGTGGGGCTGAGGGGGAGGAGGGTGGAAGGGTGGGACTGGAGGGGGTAGTAGAGAGGGGATTGTGATTGAGATGTAACTTGAAGAAATAAAAAATAAATTATTATAAAAAAAAACAAAACAAAAAAAAAAAGAAAGGGCTGCAAATACTTCCTAAATAGCCGTCTCTTCTAATAGGGCACAGAAGATGAAATCGCATTCAGGCTTCAAGCTTCTGGTTAAAACTTTACAAAATGTTTCGGTTAAAGAGGAATGCAGCCAAAGCCCACCTAGTTTTGCCCCCCAAAAGTAAAGGAACCTCCACTCACTAGGGCTTGTAGCCTTGACGGTGGAAATAAGCAGAGGTGTGACAGGGATACAATGCTGTGGGTGTGATGAATGAAGCAATAATGTTCAGACAACAGGGGAATGGTTATGATAAAGTAGAGCTATTACTTGATATTACGAAAATGGGTAATTTTCTTTATATCCCAGCATAACAATCGTGCCCCAAGCACAACTAAAGAAACCACTGTTGGATAGTTCTGACGCCACCTCCTGTTAAGTGATAAGTTGAACTTCCCCCTCATTATATCCTTCTATTGTGTTCACTTGAAACTGAAACTTGAAACAGGACACATGCTGTTTTTCTCTGGAATTTTCCATGTATATAGCAATGCATGCATATAAAACATAGAGACATATAAAACAAATAAGTGCTTTATATGTTTAGGCACATACACAACAACAACAAACAAAAAATGCATGTGCTCTTGTGTCATGGAGTCCCTTAAAGAGTCAAAGAAAACCTCAGATTAAAAAAATAATATTTAGCTGAGTGTGGTGGTGCATGTCTTCAATCTCTGCACTCTGTAAGTTTGAGACCAGCCTGGTCTACATAGTGAGTTCTAGGACTGCCAGAGCCATGTAGAGAGACCATATGACAAAAAAAAAACAATAATAGCAATAATAAACAAAAATTTAAAATAATAATTTAAAATGTTAGTGCAAACTGATTGCCAAGACTGAAGTTTTGCAAATGCCACCCATGGAGCTTGGAAAGAGTTTTAATGCGTAATCAGCAGTTTCTGGATCTTCTATTATGACAAGAGAACTTGAAGTCCACATAAAAAAATGCTTTTCACCCTGGGGTGCCAGTTATAATTGATCACCAAGGGAACTGTCCAAATGATAGAGCATACTGTATTATTAATGTCATACTTGTTTTATGGAAAAAAAATCTGAAAACAGCGGCCTCTTCGAGAATACAGGTTTTTTACAATAATCTTCGTGACTTTGCACATAGCTCCAAGTCAGTGGTTGGGTAGGGTAACTGGCAAAGCAAATGAAGCATTCATTCTGCCTCTCTGTGGGGTTGGTAGATAAGAGGCAAACACCACGCACATGCTGCTTGTAAAAAAACGTCTGCTAGGCTTCCACCAGACTCTTAGTAGCAGCTGTAATGAGCCATCATATTTCCAACCAAATGGAACAGTATCTTCAATCAACTACCATTGCAATCATGATATCAGCAAATCTGATAAAGGAAGAAAAAGGAATAAAAACAATCTAGTTCATAGCCTTCACAAGGCATTCTTAGAGATGCCAATAAAAAAAATGTCTATGTTTGAGATCTTCAGGGTGATAAAAGGACATCACAGTTTCTCTTGTTATTACCCTTGACTGCTTTTTGCTCTCAGCCTATTTGTTTCACTGTATTTCTGATGAACATTTTGACTATTGATGCTACTGTATACTTTTGCCTACAGGTTTGGACGTCTAGACTTGAAAAATAGAAGGCTTAGTTTTGAAAGCCAGGCTCTGGCAACCCTGAGAATCCTTCCCAGATGGCACCTACTAGCTGCAGGGTGTGAGGCATACCTGTCCTGCAGTCTGGGCTGGAAGCTCACCCCCAGTTTTCCCCATGCTTGCTGCCTGTGTAGCCCCTAGAAACATCTGGACTGTGTCTCCTATGCTTTCCAATTACATTCCCTGCTCTTGTTTCCTCATGATTTCTTACATAACTTCAAAAGGTCACAAATATAATCAATTTATAAATTAAAAATAGGTAGTATTAATAAAGGAAAAAAAAACAAAAAAAATAGTAAAACCACTTACAATTGCATTAGCAAAACAAACTCAAATCCTGATTTTATCTTTGACAGCACTGATGGCAGTGAAATTTGAAACATTCTTTGCAAAGCAACTCACTATAATAAGAAAACAGAGCCATTTATTTATTCTTCCAGAGATTTAATGATTGCTTCTATTTAACAGTGTTACAACATGGCATGTACTAACTGTGGAAGCAATGGACAGGAAGAATGAGATAAATTACACATAAAAGGAAGTCTATATAAACATTTAATGTGGTAGGAATTGAAAACGGATATTCCGACAAGTTGAGTATTAAATCATATCCTGTACTGTTCCCATATTCATCCTTTCATGCATTTTTTCATTCATATGCATTGTTCATTACACTGAACACTTTCTGAATGCCAGGAACTGTTAGAGGGACTGAAGAAACAGCAGTTAACACAATGACAAAAATCTCTGCTCTCGTGAAAGTCACATACTGGTCAGAGACAGACAGGAAACAAGATAAATAAATAATAAATACAGTAGTTTGCTAGTAAGAGTCAAGCAGCAAAAGAGAAAAGAGAAATATGGTGTAAAAACTAATGTCATTGGCTGGTGTTATTTGACAGAGCATTTAAAGAAAGTGAGGGACCAAGCCCGACAGCTACTTCACCATTCCCAGGTGTGTGAGTGCGAGTGGGAAGTCTTTGGAGAGGAAAGTTGTCTGTGATGAGTGACGTGAAAGAGTGGACAGAGGCATATGGCTGGGAGGCAAGGAAGAGAGAGATCCAGGTCACTCTGATCATGCAAATCCTTGACGTTTTCGTTTAATGTGACGCCCAGAGAGCTTAAGTAGAGGAGTGATGAGGACATGTTTATGTCTTGAGCCACTCCCCCTACTCTGTCACCAGGAAAAAAAAAGGTGGGGGGAAACAAGGAGACAGCTAGGAGACTCACTTATTCAGAGAGCTCCAATAATGTTTTGACAAGCTAAACAGCATGGCTAAGTGAGAACCTGCCATATCCAGGAAAGCAATGTTGACAGAAGTGACCAATTGTATGACGGGGGCCGTCATAGGATTCATCAAATTGTTGTACTTTCTTTAGGCTATGACTTCTTATATTTTTGGTTGTGAGCCTAGCCTTTAATGGCTGAGCCATCTCTCCAGCCCTCAGCTATGACTTCTTATAGCAAAAGAATACAGAAAAAAAAAAAAAAAACAACAGCAACAACAAAGTGCAAAGACTCAAGTAAGAAATAGAAGGAATTAGGCAGGATTTTCCAAATCTTTCCCTATAATTACAAAGATGTACTTAACATTTGGCACTGAATTGTCTCAACACATGTTAAATACAGTCTACCAGGAAGCCCACTAGCACTGTCTAAGGCTTATATTGAAGTATCCCTACCCAACAAATACCAAATTTCCCAGTTGCCAGAAGGAAGTAGGTGTTCAACACAAACACATAAATGTACATTTTTTTCTATGTCCATACTTGCTCTGAATAAAGACATGTATACCTTTATATTTATTAAAAGCTTCAGGAACAATAGCTGGGCAGATACTCAGCTAGCCTAACCTGATACTACTGGCCTGGCCTACTTCCCAGCCACATTGCCTGTTACCCGCCATCTTAGTTTCTCCCTGGATGCTTCTTCACCTGTGTTCCTATGGCGACTCTCCTGTGGTGGGTGTCTCCTTTCTCTGGTCTCCACCTGGGATCCTCTCACTGGGATCAGATGTCCTGCCTTAACTCTCCAGTCCAGTTATTGGCTGTTCAGCTCTTTATTTAACCAATCAGAAGGTGATGGAGAACAACACACCAAGACAGGAGATGCTTCATAATAATTACAATGCCAAAGTTTCAACTGCAATGAGATCTCTGGGTACAGAAATCAGCATTTGAACACACAGTGCACAAAAACATCCTCCAACACAAACATTGTAAAAATAGTTTTGGCACTGCTAGCCACTTTTGTAAGTTAAGGAATGAAGGTAACTGTAGAAATTCAAACTCTTGATACTAGTCAAGGACCAACAATACAGGCAGCCTTACCACATATAGCATGCTCAGGCCTGTTGTGTTAGCTATACTCTGTACAAAGGAAATAGGGGAATGAAATAAAGAGCTGGTCAGGGAGAGGAATGGGAGATATGATTGGCGAGGCATTGAAAGAGCACATGTAAAAGGACAACCAGAAGAGCAGAAACAGGTGCCATCTCATTCTTCACACCTCTGTGTGCAGTCAAACACAAGGGATCGAGTCATGCATGACTCCAACAGACATGTTCCCTTTCATTGTGTGTGCCTTCTTCCTGATTTAACAGAAATCCTGCCACCAGTGAAGCAGTTACCACCTTTTGTCTCCTTGAAAACCAGGAGCTGGTCAGCCCAGATGTGGAGGACAGCATAGTAAGGAAAAACCCTGAGGTAACATAGCCCTTCCTTCCACACTGTACAAGAAAGGCAGTGCTTTGGAAGTATGTTAAGTGTTTAGATTGGGGTGGAAGAAGGAGGTATCTGTGTGGGAGTTGTTTATTTCCTATTGTTCCCATTCTCCCAACTGTTGATTGACTGATCTATTTATTTACAAGCCTCTCAAGACTGGTCTCACTTCTTTTATTTATTCTAAATGTATGCACTGAGCATTTGCTAATGTCAGTGATGTGCTACACTACATGACTGATGCTCACAATGCTGAGGCTTCTGCATGTTGAGGGGAGAAAAGCAATCATTTGTTCTTAATGATTCTCACATCTGTTTTCCTTCTTCTCATAAACTTACCTTTCCTCTTTCTGTAAAATATGGATCGTTATAAGATCTCCTCCCAGATCTTCACTCTCTCGTAATTCATCCTTCAAACTAAAGATGAACTATATTTATTTTTTAAATTTATTTGTTTATTGCTTCAGGTTACATCTCCATCATACCATCCTCTTTCCATCCCTCCCAGTCCCGCCCTCCCACCCTCTACCCCCTATTCCTTCCATCCCACTCCTCTGGAGTGGAGTGTCCCTACCTAACGGTCCCCCGCCCCAGTTCAGCAGTCATATGAGAGCCAAGAGCCTCCTCATACACTGGGGGCCTACAAGGCAGCACCACTAGGGAAAAGTGTCTCATTGACAGGTAACAAAGTCTATGTTCCTGT
Organism: Lophiomys imhausi; assembly: GCA_907164525.1. Taxonomy (NCBI): domain Eukaryota; kingdom Metazoa; phylum Chordata; class Mammalia; order Rodentia; family Muridae; genus Lophiomys; species Lophiomys imhausi. The sequence continues at coordinate 4,275,198 of CAJQZJ010032856.1, forward strand.
TCCCTTTGGTGCATTGGCTGTAGTATAGTTATCCTGTACTATATGGATAAAATCCGACTATAAGTAAATAGATGCCATGTGCATCCTTCTGAGTCTGGATTAGCTCACTCAGGATGAGCCTCTCTAGTTCCATCCATTTGGCTGCAAATTGCATAATTTCATTGTTTCTGATAGCTGAGTAGTATTCCATTGTAGAGATGTACCACAGTTTTTTAATCCATTCTTCGATTGAGGGACATCTGGGTTGTTTCCAGTTTCTAGCTATTACAAATAAGACTGCTATGAACATAGATGAGGAAACTTCCTTGTGATACGGTGAGGAGTCATTTGGATGTATACCCAGAAGTGGTATGACTGGGGTCTTAAGGTAAAGCTATTCCAAGTTTTCTAAGATATCACTGGACTTATTTCCATAGTGGTTGCACAAGTCTGCACGCCCACCAGCAATGGAGGAGAGTTCCCTTTTTCCACACCCTTGCCAGCATGTGTTGTCCTTTGAGCTTTTGATCTTAGCCACTCTGACAGGTGTGAGATGGTATCTTAGAGTCGTCTTGAGTTGCATTTCTCTGATGGTTAAGGATGCTGAGCATTTCTTCAAGTGTCTCTCTGCCTTTAGGAATTCCTCCTTTGTGAATTCTCTGTTTAGCTCTCTCAATATTGATCATCTATGCCCCAAATAGAAAGGCACCTACACTTGTAAAAGAAACTCTTCTAAAACTTAAATCACACATCGATCCCCACACATTAGTAGTGGGTGACTTCAACACCCCACTAACAACAATGGACAGATCATCAAGACAGAAACCAAACAGAGAAATAATGAGCCTAACAGAGCTCATGAACCAAATGGATTTAACAGATATCTACAGAACGTTTCAGCCAAACACAAAGGAATACACCTTATTCTCAGCACCGCACAGAACATTCTCCAAAATCGACCATGTAGTTGGACACAAAGCAAGCCTCAACAGATGCAAGAAAATTGAAATAACCCCTTGTATCTTATCAGACCACCATGGAATAAAGCTGGAGTTCAACAACAACAGAAATAACAAAAAGCCTACACACATATGGAAACTGAACAACTCTTTACTGGATGACCACTGGGTCAGGGAAGAAATAAAGAAGGAAATCAAAGACTTCTTAAAATCCAATGAAAATGAAGACACAACATACCCAAACCTATGGGACACAATAAAAGCTGTGCTACGAGGAAAGTTCATAGGACTAAGTGCCTTCAAAAAGAAAATTGTGACAGCTCATATTAGCGAATTAACAGCTAAACTGGGTGAATTCGAAAAAAAAAAACAGAAGCAAACACTCCCAAGAGGAGCAGAAGGCAGGAAATCATCAAACTTAGGGCTGAAATCAACAACTTAGAAACAAAAAAGAATCAATGAAACCAATAGTTGGTTCTTTGAGAAAATCAACAAAATAGACAAACCCTTAGCCAAATTAACTAAAAGGCAGAGGGAAAAAACCCAAATCAACAAAATCAGAAATGAAAAGGAGAAATAACAACAGACATTGAGAAAATCCAGAGAATATTTGGGTCCTACTTTAAAAATCTTTACTCCACCAAATTTGAAAACTTAAGCGAAATGGACAATTTTCTTGATACATTCCACCTACTGAAGCTAAATCACGATCAGGTTATATTTATTTTTTTAATGTTTATTTATTACTTCAAGTTACATCTCCATCACAGTGCTCTCTTTCCACCCCTCCCAGTTACACCCTCCCAACCTTTACCCCCTCTCCCTTCTATCCTACTCCTCCAGAGTGGGATGCCCCTACATATCAGTCAACCATCCCAGTTCAGCAGTCATATGAGGGCTAAGAGCTTCCTTACATACTGGAGACCTACATGGCAGCACCACTAGGGAAAACTGTCTCATTAACACCTAACAAATCTATGTTCCTGTTCCTTTTGGTTCATTGGTTGTAGTATAGTCATCCTGTACTATATGGCTAAAATCCAACTATCAGTGAAGAGATGCCATATGCATCTTTCTGAGCCTAGGTTAACTCACTGGATGAGCTTTTCTAGTTCCATCGATTTGACTGAAAATTGCATGATTTTGTTGGTTTGGTGAGGAATCATTTGGATATATACCCAGAAGTGGATATTAGCACGCTGTGAGATGTGAGGCTGGTAAAGATCTTTTCCCAATCTGTAGGTTGCCATTTTGTTCAGTGTCTTTTACCTTACAGAAGCTTTTCAATTTAGTGAGGTCCCGTTTAATGACTATTAGTCTTAGAGCCTGAGCTATTGGTGCTCTGTCACTTGTGCCAATGAGTTCGAAGCTTTTCCCCACTTTCTCTTCTATTAGATTTACTGTGTCGGACTTTATGTTAAGGTCTTTGACCCACTTATACTTAAGTTTTGTGCAGGGTGATAAGTGTGGGCCTATTTGCATTCTTGCACATGTCAACATCCAGTTAGACGAACACCAATTGTTGAAGATGCTGTCCTTTTTCCATTGTACGGTTTTGGCTTCTTTGTCAAAATTTAAGTGACCAAAGGTGTGTGGGCTTCAATTCAATTCAATTCCATTCCATTGATCCACTGGTCTGTTTCTATACTAGTACCATGCTGTTCTTATTACTATTACTCTGCAGTATAGCTGGAAACCTGGGATTGTAATACCTCCAGGTTTTTTGTTTTGTTTTGTTTTTGTTTTTTGTACAAGATTGATTTACTTATTCCGTGTTTTTTGTTATTCCATGTAAAGTTGAATTAAAGTTTTTTTCCAGGTCTGTAAAGAATTGTGTTGGGGGGCTGGAGAGATGGCTCAGCTGTTAAAGTCTAGGCTCACAACCAAAAATATAAGAATTGTGTTGGTATTTTGATTGGAATTGCATTGAATCTATATATTGCTTTTGATAGGTTGATCATTTTTATTACGTTTATCTTGCCTATTCATGAACATGGGAGATCTTTCCATCTTCTGATGCCCTCATCAACTTCTTTCTTCAAGAACTTGAAGTTCTTGTCATACAGGTCTTTCACTTGTTTGGTTAGAGTTACCCCCAGGTATTTCATATTGTTTGTAGCTACGGTGAAGGGTGTTATTTCCTTAATTTCTTTCTCAGCCCATTTATCTTTGTATAAAGAAGGGTTTTTGATTTTTTAATTTTAGTTAATTTTATATCCAGCCACCTTGCTGAACATGTTTATCAGCTATATTAGTTCTCTGGTGGAATTTTTGGGGTCACGTATGTATATTATCACATTATCTTCAAATAGGGATAATTTGACTTCTTCCTTTCCAATTTGTATCCCCTTGATCTCCTTTAGTTTTCTTATTGCTCTGGCTACAACTTCACATACTATGTTGAAGAGATGTGGGGAGAATGGGCATCCTTGCCTTGTCCCTGATTTTAGAGGAAATGCTTCAAGTTTCTCTCCATTTAATTTGATGTTGGCTACTGGCTTGCTGTGTATCACCTTTATCATTTCTAGGTATGGTCCTTGTATGCCAGCTCTCTCCAGGACTTTTAGCATGAAGGGGTGTTGGATTTTGTCAAATGCTTTTTCAGCTTCTAGTGATATGATAATGTGGGTTTTTTTTTCAGCTTGTTTATATGGCGAATTATGCTGATGGATTTTCATATGTTGAAACACCCCTGCATTCCTGGGATGAAGCCTACTTGATCATGGTGTATGACACTTTTGATAAGTCTTGGATTCGGTTTGCCAGTGTTTTATTAAGTATTACTTAATAAAGGAAAATTAGGAAAACAAAGTTCTCTTTCTTTGTTGGGTTTTTGTGTAGTTTAGGGATCAGGGTCACTGTGGCCTCATAGAATGAGTTTGGCAGTGTTCCTTCTGTTTTTATATTGTGGAATAGTTTGAAGAGTATTGGTATTCGCTCTTCTTTGAAGGTCTGGTAGAATTCTGTGCTAAAACCACGTGGCCCTGCGCTTTTTTTTGGATGGGAGAATTTTAATGACTGTTTCTATTTTCTTACAGGTTATAGGACTGTTTAATTTGTAAACCTGATCTTGATTTAGCTTTGGTAGGTGGAATCTATCAAAAAAAATTGTCCATTTCACTTAGATTTTCAAATTTTGTGGAGTACAGATCTTTGAAGTAAGACCTAAAGATTCTCTGGATTTCCTCAATGTCTGTTGTTACTTCTCCCTTTTCATTTCTGATCTTACTGATTTGGATAATTTCCCTTGGCCTTCTTGTCAGTTTGGCTAAGGGTTTGTCTATTTTGTTTATTTTTCTAAAAGAACCAACTCTTGGTTTTGTTGATTCTTTGTATTGTCCTTTTTGTTTCTAAGTTGTTAATTTCAGCCCTAAGTTTGATGATTTCCTGCCTTCTACTCCTCTTGGGAGTGTTTGCTTCTTTTTCTAGCTCTTCTGGTTCTGATGTCATGTTGCTAATATGAACTGTCACAATTTTCTTTTTGAGAGCACTTGATGCTATGAATTTTCCTCATAGCACTGCTTTCATTGTGTCCCATGGGTTTGGGTATGTTGTGCCTTCGTTTTCATTGGATTTGAAGAAGTCTTTGATTTTCCTCTTTATTTGTTCTCTTACCCAGTGGTCATTGAGTAGAGAGTTGTTCAGTTTCCATGAATGTGTAGGCTTTTTGTTATTTCCGTTGTTGCTGAAGTTCAGTTTTAATCCATGGTTAGTCTGATAAGATATAATGGGTTATTTCAATTTTCTTGTAACTATTGAGGCTTGCTTTGTTTCCGACTATATAGTCGATTTTGGAGAAGGCTCTGTCAGGTGCTGAAAAGAAAGTGTATTCTTTTGTGTTTGGGTGAAACATTGTGTAGATATCTGTTATGTCCATTTGGTTCATGATCTCTGTTAGTCTCATTATTTCTCTGTTTGGTTTCTGTCTCAATGATCTGTCCATTGTTGTGAGTAAGGTGTTGAAGTTTCCCACTATTAATGTGTGGGAATCAATGTGTGGTTGAAGTTTTGGAAGAGTTTCTTTTACAAATGTGGGTGCCCTTGTATTTGAGGCATGGATATTCAGTATTGAACTGTCATCTTGATTATTTTTTTTCTTTAACAAGTATGTAGTGCCCCTCCCTATCTTTTTTTATTAACTTCAATTGAAAGTGTATTTTATTTGATATTAGGGTGGCTACTCCAGCTTGCTTCCTGGGACCATTTGCTTTGAAAAACTTTTCTCAGCCCTTTACTCTGAGGTAGAGTCTATCTTTGTTAGTGAGATGTGTTTCTTGTATACAGCATAATGTTGGGTCTTATTTACAGATCCATTCTGTAAGCCTGTGTCTTTTTATTGGGGAATTGACTGCATTGATGTTGAGGGATATTAATGACCAAAGGTTGTTGTTTCCTGTTATTTTTGTGTAGGTGGTGGTTTTGTGTTTCTTTTGGTTTAGCTGCAGTGGAGTTTTATGCTTCCTCTGTTTTCTTGGGTGCAGATATCTTCTCTGGGTTGGAATTTTCCTTCTAGGATCTTTTGTAGAGCTGGGTTTGTGGATAGATACTGTTTAAATTTGGTTTTGTCATAGACTATCTTGTTTTCTCCATCTGGGTTGATAGAAAGTATTGCTCGGTATAGTAGTCTGGACCAGCACCTATGTTCTCTTAGGGCCTGTAGGACATCTGTCCAAGCTCTTCTGGCTTTTAGAGTTTCTAAGGAGAGGTCAGGTGTAATTCAGATGGGTCTGCCATTATAAGTTACTTGATCTTTTTTTCTTATGGCCTTTAATATTCTTTCTTTGTTCTGTACATTTGGAGTTTCAACCTTGTGTGACAAGAGGAATTTCTTTTCTGGTCTAATCTGTTTGGAGATCTGTATGCCTCTATGAATTTTATCACTATCTCTTTCTTTAAGTTTGGGGAGTTTTCTTCTATGATTTTGTTATAGATGTTTCCTGAACCTTGGAGTTGAGAGTCTTCTTTTTCATCTATGGCTATAATTCTTAAGATCCTTCTTTTCATTGAGTCCTTGATTTCTTGGATGTTGTGGGTGAGAACTTTTTTAGATTTCTCATTTTCTTTGGTTATTGTATTGATTTCCTCAATTGAATCTTCCACACCTGAGATTCTATCTTCCATCTCATGTGTCCTATTTTTGATATTCATGTCTGTAGTTCCTGTTCTCTTCACTTGGTTTTCCACCTCCAGGATTGTCTCTGCTTGTGTTTTCTTTATTTCTTCCATTCCAATGTCAAGTCTTGAACACTTTTATACATTTTATATATTTCCTGCTCCAATTTAGATGACTTTGTCTTGTCTCTTTCCCATTCATATTTGCCTAGTTGATAGAAAGTATTGCTTGGTATAGTAGTCTGGACCAGCACCTATGAAGATTCTTTAAATTCTTTCAGGGATTTAATTAATTCTTGTAAGGACTCTATCATTTTAGTAAGTATAGATTTGTCATCATTTTTGTGTGTTTCAGCTGTGGTGGGATGGTCAAGGTTTGCTGTATTAGCAATACTGTTCCTAGTGTCTTCTGGACCTGATGCTGAGGATAGGACTTTGTTGTAGAGACTGTATAGTCTTGGTGGTCTGTAGCTCAACATAGGCTAGATGGGGGCTTGTTTTGGGGTCTGGATTACAATGGGTCCCCTGATGTTCACCCCTTCAAGTTGTGTCCCAACTGGGAACTCAGGTCGGGGTTAGGGTGGGATGTGTTATTCCAGCCTGCAGAGTCCCCTGCTGCTCGTTTGCCTGGTCCAAGGGTTAGGTCAGTGGTCATGTTCCCCTAGGATGCTCCTCCTAGGTGGTCCCCAGGGCACCTCTGTGCCTCTTGGCCCTAGGCACTAAGCCCTTGAAGTCTGAGTCACTCAGGCAGTGCACACAGGCCAAGAACTCACTGCTCCAGGGGTGGAACTGTAGATGCTGAAGATCTAGTTTCTCACTGAGGAGGAGCCAGATGAACTGGCTGAGGGGTCCAATATGAACACCAGAACCCATCCCCGGGGCTTGAACTCAGTGGAGTTCTACACAGCCTTGCAACCCAAACACCTGTCTTTCATCCCGCTCTGATCTCACCATTCCTATGGCTGTGCTTGTCCTCCTTTGGGTGCTGGAGTTGTCCTGTGGAAACTGGGTGCTCATGAAGCCAGGGGGAACTTATTCTCGTGATCAGAGCTGACCACCTAGGTCCCGTAGTGATGAGACCTGCGAGACACTGTACCAGTGCAGGAGGCACGGCCTGCTACAGGAAGTGTATCCAGCTGCTTTGTCTAGCTGCAGTGTTCTTCTGGGTGATTGCAAATCCAATAGAAGGGCCTGTATGTCCAACATCTTTCTGGGTAAGCCCAAATTCTCTTGCACCTCCCAGACTGCTGCTCCACTGGAGATATGCTGCTGTGGTCCCGGAGTTGTCCTGTAGCTCAGAATGTGCTATGGTTTGCAGACACAATGGTTCTGCTCAGAATGTACCATTCTGGGGCTTTGCTAATCCTCCCCTTGGTGTTGGAATGCCTGCATGGAAGCTGGGAGCTCAGGAGGTTGGTGAGTACTCCTGTCTGGGTCTCGGAGCTGCTCGCTGGGTATTTGAGTGGTTCATACCCATGGGTCCTCTCCTGGTGATGATTCTCCTGCTTCCCAGCTTCTACAGCTTCCATGGTTTCTGCTGGTCTGTTTTTCTGAGTGTCTTAGAGTCTTGCCTAGGAATTTTTATTAGTCCCTGGGTTCTCCAGGTGAAACCCAGTGGTTTCGTGGCTCTCAGATTGTTGCTCAGTGTGTTATAAGTCTATGGTATTATAGCTGTTTTCCCCATATTCAAAATGTATCTGTGCCCACTGCTGCCATCTTGGAATGCTGAACTATATTTCTTAAACACCGATTCTAAGATTATTTCTAATGCTCAAATCATTAAATATTTTTCCTACTTCAGATCAAAATCAAAAACTAGCCCTGAAAGACTTCAATACATACACACACATGCAAACACACATGCATGTACATGCACATGCACGCACACACACACATGCACACAGACATAGACACAAACACATACATTTCCATAATGAGCATGCTTGTTCCTATTGTTATCTGATCTCATCCAATTGCATTTTTTTGGTGGCCCCACATGCTGACCCATCTATGTCTGGTTGTCTTACAATGCCCTTCTCTGTTTGATAGGATCTAAAATCTGCAAGATACAAGCCTATCTCACCATGAATCTTTCCTTTTATCTAAGGATAAGAACTTTGCAATAGATATATATGTTTTTAATTAAAATATAAAGACATCATTTCTTCCCTTCTTTCCTTCCCTCCCACCTTTTCCATGTTTCCCCCTTCTTTGCTCCCTCTCAGATTCATAGCCTCTTTTTCTTTAATTATTATTGTTTCATATGTGTATACATGTCTATATATAGACACCTGCTCAGTTCTCTCAGTGTTCTCTATATGTAAGTTATTTCAGGATTGACCACTTGGGGACCAAATAACCAATCAGGAGCCTCCCTAGGAGTGACTAATTCTCCCTCTCTCAGCATTCTTCTGTTGTTTGTAGTTCTTTGACTAATGATAAAGAACATGAGATTTCCCCCTTACATCGATATTTCTCCTATCTATTTTCCTTTGATTTATCTCTCATTTCTACAAATGTATGTCAATCTTACCTTTCTATCTCTCTTATCTAAAAATATAACCTTCACTACACATAGGCAGAAGAAGTAGTCTGGGTTGGGGAAATGATGGGGTCCTATCTGCCTATTTTTACATTTTTTTCTTTAAAAAAAAAAGAAGCATAGAATGTCATTAATCTCTCTTTGGCCTAGAGCTCACTATATATTCTAACATTACCTTATGAGTTTAAATTATTGATCCTTTGCCCTCCAAGCATGGGAATTACAGGTTTGTGCCCTTACTCTGGTTTATATATTGTTGAAAATTGAACCCAGGGTTATATTATGAAAAGCAATCATTCTACCAACTGAGCTGCATCTCTAACCCATGGAGTCATGTTAATGGCATTTAAGATCTCCTTTCCCACATCAAAGCATGCTTATCGAAGCCTAACATTTTGCAATGAGCAAATTCCTCAGTCTGCTTGACATGTGATTTGTCTTCAGATAAATATACTAGCATGTTCAGTAAAAGAAATATATTGCAATCTATCAGCATATTATCATGCTTATTAGTGTGATCTTTTCTGCACATCTCCTAAAAATAAGCTTTCAGATGGAGCATGTAAGTACAAGAAGATATGGGAGAGCCATTTCACAAAGAACAAAGTCAAGATAGAGAGAGGGTCCTCAGAGAATGGAAGGATACACTTCCTCACAATTCACCCAGCCCAATTCTTTGAGTTTTGTGAGGGGTGGGAAATCAAAAGCCCCTATTCTTTTTTTTT
>CAJQZJ010032856.1:4284914-4314686 GCA_907164525.1 Lophiomys imhausi
ACACCGTCTGTGCTTCACTGTAGGCTAGGGGACCTCACATTCTCTCCTCAATGACTAATCACATTCAACTACTACTCAGATGCACTGCTCTATGGTCGGCGCCATCTTGGATCCAAAAAGCCCCTATTCTAATGCATGTACCAATCAATTTTATACGTAAGACACATGTCCTTTGTGCACCATCTCCCAAAGGCCATCAAAATGAGACAATGAGAGCAATCTCTTACAGCAAGAAAAAGAGAAGAGAGACAGAACTGACTGGTGAACATAACTGCACTGACAGCAGTGCTCTGGAACTGCAGTTCTTACACAGTGGGCAGCTCATTTTTTTTAGTTAAAGCTTGTGTAGTTTAATCACACTTCCAGTCAGGAAGCCTTTAGACTTGCTATTTATTCACAACCTTGCAAAGGTCTTGGATTCCTGATCTGAAAGTACAAAAATGAGAAGCAATTTACACATGGCAGGTGTCTGGACAAATGTTCCCCTTTATCTGCACAAACCAGCTGCTCAGTGGCTTTAACCAAGTTGAACAGAATGCATATTATTTGTTCTCAAGCTGGCAGCCCACTTCTACAGCAACCCTCGCTTGTGCAGGTTTCTCTATAGCTGTTATCGATTATGGGGAATTATTATATGTTTTTAAAAAACATGTCTTTTCTTGATGACATGTTTCTGACTACAAAGCTTTATCTACTAAAAGGCCTTAGTCTTTTCTTATCATAATTAATATATGCCCCAGGAATACAGGTTTAGAATACAGACACCAAAGCCAGATTTACCCACCATATCTATGCAGCATCACTTGGGACTATTAGAACTGCTTGGTGGAGTAAAGAATCATCACGCATACTATAGAGAAGGTATGATGCTGAAAGCCTCATCATTTTATTTGACCAACTCGATTGGGTCGTAAAATACTTAATTTGATTTGATCTTGAAACTCAATTTTCTTTTCTATTAAAACAACTATATTCTGTTTTGACCCTGATTTAAATACTGGAACAGGCTGCTTGACCAGTACAAACAGAAACTACATTTAACTCCTTGCGGCTGAAGGGATTGACAGCGTAGCTGTGGTTGTGGTGCATTTGTGTTCTCATGAACAGAATCAGTTCCTACAGTGCACAGATCTCTGTGTAGAGCAAGGGATTAATTTTTTAGTGACTAATTCTGACTGTCAACTTGATTGGGTTGATGAATCCAATCATTCATGAACTACATTTTTGGCAGTGTCTCTGAGGGTGTTTCTAGATAGGATTAACTGAGGGGTCAGAAGGGTGAGTGTAGAGAGCACTATCCCATGAGCTAGACAGAGGTCCCGTCTCAATGAAAGGGGAAAAAGATAAAACCAGCAGATAGTTGGCACTCTCCTTTTTCTGTTTTCTAATCTGCCTAAATGTAAGAAGGCTTCTGCCACTATGTACAGATGCTGGTCTACCATCATGCCTTCCCCAACAGGATGTACTGAATCCTCAGAACTGTAAATCTAAATAAGTCTTTCTTTTCTTTCTTTGCTTCTTACTGGGCATTTGGTCACAACAACGAAAAGAGTAAGTAACGCAGATGTTAATAGGTTTCCGGCTGACAGTAGCAAGTGGGGCAGGAAGAACAGGTTTGGAAGCTGAGCTAGGCAGGGGTGTGAGCAACCCAGCACACTCTACTTGTGCAGCTACTACAAGTGTCAAGAAAAAAAAAATCCTCCATCTGAATGACTAGCGGATGTACTAGCCAGCGTCTGGAGAGGAGTATGCAGAATGTTAAAATATGACGGGATGGCACAAGAACAACTTGTAAGACTACTCAGAACAGAAGCCAACACACACAGGTCTTAGCTGGGCAGGAGGAGAAACTGTGGATAGCAAAGAATTAGGAAGCCCTCGGCTTGTTAACAAAGGAGAGAAGCACAGACACTCAGACAATGATTCCTAAAACAGGCCGCAATTTGTGGAAGTTGTAAATGAGCTTGCGTGTCTGTTCTCAGATAAATAAATCATGCTGTGGATTGGACAGTATGAGTTCCTTGTTACTTGCAAGCCTTGGGATGGATCTTGAAGATAATGGCCTAGGCTGTCCAAGTAACACGAAGGACATTTTCAAGGAAGTTGTCTCTTCATAGTAAATACCATTTGTTGTCACTGGGTGCTGTTGATGACATGCAGTGGCATACTTACAAATACATTACAAATATGCTAGCATACTGATAACCTGCCCTCCCCATCTGGTAAACAACTGCTTATACCTCTATATTATAATCTTACATTTGTGTTTGAATTTATGTTGCCACAGGCCCACTATTCTCAAACTTTAACATGTGCACAAATCACCTGCAGATTCAGATTCAATAGGTCTGAGTGAACCTGAAAAAAATTAATATCTAAATTCTCAGATGATGCCAAACAGCAGCATTGTTAAGCACCAAGTCCCTACCTTAATGATAGAAGCGAAATTCCTGTTTTCTGTTGATACTTGATATACAAAGTAGACAACACACAATAACAGTCTACACACAACTAGCCTCTGAGGAAACACAGATCCTTGTCCTATTGGTGATTTCCAAACCCAAGTGTTTGTTTTAATTAAGCAAAATCCTCATTTAAGAATTTATACATATTGCAAATATTGTAACAACTGTCTTCTATTAAAACAGCATCAACAGTGTGTTCACATACAGAAGAACAGAGACTCATTAAGAAGAACTGCCTCACAAAATTCTGGGTGCTACATTCCACAATCTGCTCTCTGTGAACTGAAGATGCAGGAAAGATGGAAGGTGTAGTTCAAAGGCAGAAGACTGACATCAAGGAATCACAATGAGATAAAACCTAGTCCAACGCCTAGAGAAGACCGACATTCTACTCAGGCTCTCAGGATGTGAGCAGATTCCTTTCTTTGTTGTTTTGTTCAATTTAGACTCTCGGTGGCTTAGTTAATAACCATCCACTGGAATGGCAAGTCTACTGCATTGGGTCCACCAATTCAAATTCTTATCTAGAGTCATCCTTACAGATGTGCTCATGAATAATAACATTTAATCAAACATTTATGTGCTCTGTGACCCTGTCAAGTTGCCGCATACAATTATTACATTAATACGACAGAGGAGAGAGAGAGAGAGGGAAACATGAATACAGGGAGAAGTAGAAATAGAAATAGATATATTTGGCTTAAAAGCTTGTAAATGTTTTTGAGGTCCTGCAAATTTCATTATTCTCTGCAGAACACCAAAACTCTAAACCCATGAGAGAGCTAAGAGTATGGATTCAGGAATCAGGCTTATTCTTCCACTGAGCTTAAACTCTAAACCTCAGAGTGAAAACAAAATGTAAATCATCAAACTACTTCGAAGGAATGGCACAAAAATGAAGTAAAGGTGGGACTACTTTTAAAGCATTAGCAGTGTGTGCAGAATGTGGTACTGTTTCAGTGTTTGCTAAATTAAAAAACATAAATGAATTTATAAAAAACAATAAGAAATTATACATTTACCATTCAATATGAATGGCATCATACTTTATCTCTAGTCAATTTGAAGTCCAACAAAGGATTTTTGGTCTACATTTGACATGTTGTGAGATAAGAAAAGAGACATAGAAAAAGTGATTTTTGAGACTAGACCAAATATTAAGAGAAATCTTCAGATTAATTATGGATTACACATAGAACTCAACATGGAATAGCTATACATCAGTAGGACTCCAAAACTCTACATGAACCAACATGTAGGGCGCAACAACTCAAGTTCTGGTGCATGTGCTAATGTCTAATTTTGACTACTGTAGTAATAGTATTACACTATAGTGTCACTGACCTGTCTATAATTGGTGGGAGGACCTATAGAACTTTCCCACGTGAAGGGATATGCCCCTCTAGGAAGGAGTAAAATTTTCTCCTAAAATGAGTAAATGAATGCTGCTACTGTTAGCAGTCAGAGACAGAATTTAATAAAGAAACAGAAGATTAGAGAGCCAGGACATAATGTAAGATAAGAACAAACAACTATTTCAGTGGCTGAGAGTTATTTATGTTTGGTTTCTCTTATCTCAAAAGGCCTCTGACATGCCAGTTCTTTGAATAAGCAACCCCCTCCACCCCCTCCCCCACCTCAGGACACAGTGATAGGCCTGTTATAAAAGGGATCAAGACTAGAAAGGAACTGTGGGATCTGTTTGATGACTATGAGATATTCTTGATTTTGAACCTCACATTTGCTATTCCTATCCACTGCTTTATGTGTTAATAAAGACACATGAACACCTTGGAATCTGTCTCACTTGAGAGCTGAGAAGATGGTCTGAATTCTAACCTTGGGACATGAGAGGTAAGAATCATGGTGGCACCTGTAAGGATGAACAAAATGCTGACTGCCTATGACCTATGTAACCTGGAAGAAGGATCGATTCTCCATGAGCATCAGGTGTTAATGAAGAAAGCTGCAATGTGAGAGGACTCAGGTCACAATGTTAAACCACACACGGAAATGTGGTCATATTCAGAACCATGCCAACTTGCCAAGAAATACACTAATGAAGCATGCCCTGCCCCACCCCCTACACACATTTGAATTAACTTGGAGCCACTCACTTCCATCCTGAAAACTCTCCCTGAGATTTAAGTGATTTCTGTGGTATTCTAGATCCTTAACAAACCTTGGAACTTTGATGATTACCAGACGATTTTCTTATTTTGTTTGTATTTTGCTTTTAAATTTAAATCACAATTAAACTTGACAAAGTTGCTCTTGATTGGGGTGGCGCAAAGAGGAGAGGTATTATTTCCATTCAATAGTATGGACACAGAAGCCAGTTTCTATTGTTCGTAAGTTATTTTGGTGAAGTTGCATAGCTCTCAAAGCATATTCAGAAATACTTTCCAGCATGTACTGACTTCTTCGTCTGACTGGCCACTCACCAGCTGTGGATCTATGTGTTTCTTCCTGAGCCTCTCAAGCTCTTTACATGGTGCAAATAATCATCCCTGGTCTGTTTATCTCAGAGCTGCAACCAGCTCATGGCACAGTTTAGTGAGGATGAAAAGAAGTCTCCTTGGGAAAAATCAAAGCACTTGCTGACTCACAGTCTGGTTTTAGGTGGGTAGATGCAGTTCAAGGCTCCACACCGTATCCACCACGTGTTCCTGTGCAGAGAAGTACCTTACATGTTCACGCACATTGACCTCAGGCTCACGTAGTATGAATTTAGGACAAAATGTGGGTGCTTGTCAAATGTAATGTGTGGTTAAGTCTGAGGGGATGAATGCACATGGATATAACCAAATGGAAGCATCTAAGAAAGACATTTAGGAAGATCCCAGGGCACGTAAATTTGTCAAAAATTTAAGTCAACAGACACAAACTGAAAGTGCACATACGAAATAAACCAGTAAGAGGGTCTGTAGTTAAGTTTGCACTTTTCAGTCAAGGCCAGAACATCTGAAATCTATTTTAAAACACTTAAGCAGAGCATCTTCTCTAGAGCAGTGGTTCTCAACCTTCCTAATACTGCGGCTCTTAAATACAGTTCCTCATGTTGGGGTAACCCCCAACCATGACATTATTTTTTTTTCTACTTCATAAGTGTAATTTTGCTACAGTTATGAATCACAATGCAAATATTTTTGTAGATATAGGCTTCTCAAAGGGGTTATGCTGAAGTGGTTAAGGACTTCTGCTCTAGAGGCTGCTGAAGGAAGAGATCAGAGATGGTTCTACCATCCTTGTTCTATGAAACTCTTCATGTTCTCTTTGATTCACACCCATACAAGTACCTCAGCCTTAGAGAATTCAGGTATTTTAAAAACGATAATCATTGCCCATCCTTTTCTTTCTTTTTTTGTGAACTATCCAGAGCTATCAAACCAAAAGGAAAATATATGACATAAAGGATCATTAAAAAAAAAAGCTATCGAAGACGATATGTTCTTTAAAAAAAAAAACAGCTAAGTTAGTGTTCAATAATCAGATGGCTCATAAAATATTTCCAGAATAAACATTTCAAAGCATACAATACATGGCAGAGAAGGCCTCTACAAATCTATGAGCTGAGTCACTAGTACAGACATCCTAATTTTTCCTTGGGTGATAAAACCCCACTAAGGTGCAATAAAAATCCCAGGCCACCAGCTTTGGTATCTGAAGAGGCCACAAACCATGTCACAGTAAATGAGCAGTAATTTTATTGCTGTCATATGAATCCAGTAATATCCTATGTAAGCAATAACTGAAACTGAGTCATTTGTCAAGGAACACTATTATCATTTGTCAGGGAACACTATCAATTAATTTGTTCTTGAAAACTCATTTTCTTCACAGTGCACATAGAGCTAGTTGTGTTCTTCTGTCCTTCCTGTTGCCTTGTATTGAGGATCTAGGTGTATAGATGACACTCAGCATCTTTTAAGAGTATTATTCATTATTCATTTACCTGGTAGATAAAGCCACAAACTTTTGAGTAAAACCAATAAGATTTGTTTCAGTTAAAAAGGATAAGCTAGGAAATTGCCCCTTGGTACAAGATATGAACACTCTACTTTTTCAAATATCTAAAACTATGTCTAGCTCAGAAAACTGAAAAGGCAAAAATATATTAGATGGATTTTGAATTAACAAATTGCTGTCTCCAAATTCATTAAACAGTCATCGACCTTTACTTCAAGTTGTTTACACGTTAATTAATGATTTAAAAGATACTTAGCTGGATTCTTATGTTTAATTCATGCTAAAGTATTTTTAGAAAAGTACTGTCTATACATGGGACTGACACACAGAGTTTTGTTCATGCAATACCTTTATAAAGTAACAATAGATTTCAGCAAAATTAGAAAAATGCGCTTATTGTTGCCATGAAAATTCAAACACTCCAAAAGCAACACATAAGCAATGAACAGAGATAGAGAATGGAGCCCACATAAGAAGTTAAAACCATCCAAAAGCTCAGAAATCAAACCTAAGAGAGGGCAGGGTTGTGGGGATGAAACTCTTAAGAGAACAACCTCATAACTGATTTCTCAGTAGTGGGGAGAATTTTTTGAAATAGAGCTTTGCCTTCTAAAATTGAAGACCACTCAAAGATGTCTTTATCTCATCACATATGAGTGATACTAAGTTGTCATTACTACGCAACTCGGTAATTGAAGCTGACACTTTTTAAAAGTGCCTGTCAGAGGAGAAAGAAATTTCCAGACTGCACACGTTATGCAAATGGATGACAGGTAATGAACACACAAGTGAAGGTTTGAAAGAGGAGATAATGGAAGCACTCTACTTTACATTGTGAGCTGTTGAAAATGAATGCATCATCTATGACTTTAACAAAGGACAGGGAGGAATGCAGAAAATGGTTCAGGGGAAGCAGAAGGTGTATTTGACTGATTACACACAATTTACTACAAGAATGTATGTTTTCTATGAAAAATATTTTATATTTCTGTAATATTTTAACATCAAGTATATAAGAAAATGGAAAATTATATCTTAGAAGCAATAAAAAATAAAGATGTTTATTTGTGCATAATCTTCCTTAAAGCCTAGGTTCATTCTTTCATTAATTTATTCGAAGAATATTTTTGTAACTTCAAACAAGTTGATAAAAATGGCAATTTTTTATTCCCAGTCAATAGGTGTTGTTGCTTTTAAGAATCTGGACATGAGAATCTCATTGAGAGGGCTCACATCTATGAAGAAAATTCTAGGGGTCCAGAATAAACATATTTAGAAATATTTCAATAAGGCATGTTTCTGACTGGTGTGCCACAATACATGTACATGTAGTATTTTTTCAAAGTTACACAGTTAATATTAAAAACTGAGAGTCTAAAATGCCTACTATCTATTTTCAAATTATAGCATAATGTCACCAAAAGTTCACTTATGAGTTAAAAATTGTTCTAAAACAATATGACACATTTTAGATAGGGCACAGAGCCAGATAATAAAAGCTGTATGGTTCACAACCAATCCCAGATTTTGCTATTATGGGAAATGTCTCCTGCTGTTTCTCACTGACTCTTTCCCTCTCTGTGGTGAGAGCAAATCAACTTCTCAGTTGCTCATAAAGAATGCAGAAGTTCTAGAGACTCCAGACATTACCAGAACCATGGCATTGCTTCTGGGATAGATTAATCTGACAATTTCAACTGAAGAGATTCAGGAACACCCCTAAGGAGTAGACATTCCCAATGTAAGGTTTTCCTAGCTCAGCGCTAATATTTTTAGTGAAAGCAAGGCAGCAATGTTTTAACGTGCCGATATTGTTTATAATTTTACTCCCCAAATAAAAACATTATTCTTTGTCTTCATTACCAAGAAATTTTCAATATAACTTCTGGTATCAGGTGTTCACACTACAATGTACTTGGAGAGTTTTCATAAGAAGCTACTAGAAAGGAAAGAAAACATGTCTTGAAGAACAGCCTTTATCTGAATGGCACAAGATCTCAGAGTTTGTTTAACATGGGGGACTGTGAAAACCTAGAAATTTCTAGCCCTCTTTTGAGCCATCAAATTAACTTGACACAGTAGTGTGGGTACCGGAAGAAGACACCAGCTTCCTGACTCAGAGAAAAAGACTTGAGTGCTCACAACTACAGCATTGCAACAGGCAAAGGATCCTCGGGATCCTGCTCTCCTTCAGGGTTCTCACAGGAGCCAAAGGGCCAGGTGGTGCTTGTACAAGCTAGGGTTATGCAATAGGAAAGGAAGGCCACATTCAGGAAACCCAAGTCTATCTGAGTCTGGCCTCAGAAGGAGACAACACACTCATTGTAAGGAACACTAAACAAACCTATGCTTTGCAACAGAGGGAAGAAACAGCCTGTCTTCCAAGACTCAGAGCTAGAGAGTTCGGAACAAAGGGATCTCATGCCTCTGCTTGAGAAATGAATTATCTCAACAAATTAAGAGAGAGAGAGACACACACACAGAATGCTCTTTAATTGACATAATAAAAGTAACTACCATATAAGTGTTACTAAATGCACATATTGTATCAAGTGTTAAGAATTGATTACACCATTCAACTGGCATAAAACCATTCTGTAATATTTACCCATCTTAATTTTACAAATCAAGAAAATGAAGCCATCAAATCATCAAGTCATAAAACTAAAGGCCATAATTTTAATAAATAATGTAGTCAGAATTTGAACACAGACCCTGTGCTTTTAATCACTATCCTTTACTGTCACATTTAATTATATGTCTTATGCTTGTATTCCTATACATGCATTATCCCTGTGCAATTAACTGTTCCTAAGCCTGCCTTTCCTTCTAGGCCACATTCTTCTTGGATAGTAACAATGTGTTTCTTGTTTTGCTTTGCTTTGCTTTGTTTTGATTCTCAGAGTGTAACAGTACTTGACTAGTACATAACAGATAATCAAATAATTTTAGTTGGGATAATTATTTTAAAAAAACATTGTTTAGTAAATAACTTCCAGAACAAGGAAATGTTATTTCTTGGTATCTCTTTGGTGGCCTATTCTAAGAGCAAAACCTATTTTCAGATGGATTTTTATGAAGTTGTTACCATTTTATTTTATTTATGTAAATATTTTTATTCTCATATTTTTGTGAAATTGAAATTAAAGTGTTACTGACATATTTAAAATAGACTTTCTCACCATTTTTGGTCAGATTTTTCTGGAAATATCTTAGCCTAAATTTCAAAAGAATTTAGTATGCACTCTATTAGTGTTTTAGTTTTCAGTAATAATGGAATAAGAGATTACTGATGAGAAAAGATTTTCAGGGGTCATTTAATTCACTGAAGCATAATAGTTCACTAAGGAAAATGTCTTAGGAAGCACAGCATTCAAAAAAAGACAAATGTGGAATGAAATTTGATGTTGAAAGATAGAAACCCACTTGGTTTAGTCTCCTTTCCTGCAGCCATGACAGAATTTGCTGACAAAAGGCAACTTAGAAAGAGAGTATATTTTAGCTCATAATTCTATATTACAGCCCATAATTGTTGTTCTATGTCTTCTGGGAAAACAGGGCGTGTCAGGTACTCTCCTGGGAAACACAGAATGGGATGTGACTTTGTGACCTTTTGCTATGCGGCAGAGACGGTCTTTCTCTCCTGTATGCTTATCTTAAAGACTGTAACACTTGGTGGTGGAAATAATCCCTTCTCCTGCCTGTCTGGGATACCCGGTGACATGGATTCCATCCTGCATCTCATCCTTTCTGTCCAGAAATTGAGCAGCCTTATCCTTCCTGCAAAGAAGCATACGCTTCTAGCTTGGTACCCAAGAAGGCTCAAACTTCCCAGAAGAGAACCCAACAGGGCCCAGACTCCTTGGAAGATAAAGAAGACACATAATTGGGACAGTCAAAGCATCAGGAACTTGAAAGAACTGGTCACATCATATCCACATTTAAGAGCAGATAGAAATGAATGCATGGATGCCTACTACTTGGGTTTTTTTCACTCATACAGTCCAGGATCTGCCTGGGAATAGTGTCACCCACCATGGACTGGATCGTCCCATGTCATTTAATGAAATCAATACAATAAACCACAGACGTACCTATAGGCCAAACTGATGTAGACAATCTTTGACAGAGACACTCTTCCCAAGTGACTCTCCATTATATTAACAATTAAAACTAACCATCACGCCAATTAAATATTTTCTTTGTTCTCTCTTTCTTAGTGGCCTTTGACATTTCGTTATGGGCACAGCTTAAAATCAGCAAATTTTGTTCATCTTCTCATTTTGAGTTGAAATACTTGAGATTTACCAAATTCTTTAGTCTCTCTAATAGGCCAAAGTTCATCCTAATTCAGTGGTGTGTTAGTAGTTGCTTAGTTGTTTTGTTGTTGTTGTTTTGGTGAGTTTTTTTTGTTTGTTTGTTGTGGTTTGGTTTTTTTTTTTTTTTTTGCTCTTTATTGCATCAACAAATTAATTTTTGAAACATGGCTTAAGAAGTTTCAGTTCATGATCATCTTTTTTTTTTTTTTTTTTTTTGGTTTTTCGAGACAGGGTTTCTCTGTTTAACAGCTCTGGCTGTCCTGGACTCACTTTGTAGACCAGGCTGGCCTCGAACTCGCAAAGATCCGCCTACCTCTGCCTCCCAAGTGCTGGGATTAAAGGCATGCGCCACCACCGCCCGGCTCATGATGATCTTGATCTATTGTTATAGGTAAGTGGTGTTATGGAATGCCATTGTAGTGATGGTATAGCCAAGCAAAGCTGGTGAGCTAATGACAACCAATGAGAAGAGCAAGAGAAAAATTGAGGATCATGATAAAATATAGTCCTAAGGACACTAGTTCCTCCAACTACAAATCACATATGGAACTGTCAATAATTCCTAGATGACACCATCAAGTTATATATCTATTGTTATAATACTCTACTGATGATGTCACAGCCATTTTGATCTAGAAATCTCTTACTGGCTGCATCCACCAGCAGGGGACTAAGCCTTCCACACATGAAACTCTAAAGGCCATATTTCATGATCAAATTACAGCTACAACTAAGTTTTACAGAAATTAGATATTAGTATCATCCCAGCTTTATCCAAATAAAATTATTCTAAATAAAGATGACTAAGCCAAAGTCACAAATGTTGACATTTTGGAAACAGGGTAGTGATAACACAGACTTTGGAGTCTAGTTGTTAAGAGGCCTACAGCCAATCTTCTTCCTAACAGGAGAGTATGGCCTCAACATCTATAATCTAGCATCTCAGAAATCAGTATTTTCGTGTGCAGTCCAGGAAATAGTCTGCTCCTCTTTCCCCTTAGGGTAACTAGAAATTTGGTGACTTAGAGCAAAACTATGAAACGTGCTTTGATAATACTTGAATTGTTAACTTTGGACGGGAAATTCCTAACATATGGCGCTTCAAAGTTAAGATTCTCATTAAATATAAACAAGAAAACAGTGCCTTTCAGTACCACTCTACCTCTGTCTTCTGAAGCCTGCTCACTCAAGAGTGTAATAGTTTTAATCTCTCTTAAAAAAGGCAAGTCCCTTGATCTATTATCCTCAGTCCCAGAGGCTTCATGCAAACGTTTTATTTTCATTCAGTTTCCTTCCACCCAATTGCCACCCTTAGCTGTCCAAAGCATGAGAAATTTCTAAATGACCTAAAACCATCCACAAGACCAGGAAAGTTGTGATATGCTTTACTCAGAGGTGGGACCCAGACGTCAATGAAATGTTTTAATTGAATAAAACTAGTAACATAAGCAAGAAATATCTCAAATCATGCTTTATTTATATCTAAGGTATTTATCACTTTTTAAAAAACAGAATAAGCCATACATGGCAGTGTGTTGTAGTGATTGGTTGCATTGTTGTCACATTCTGCCACAACTGACTGCCGCACACTATTAAGAACCATTCCTCTGAAGAACAGTACCAGTTCTCACAGATATAGAGCCCCAAAATAAAGCAACAACCCAGTGCATCTAAAATCACTTAAAGTTCAAAGTGAAATTAGATTTGATTGATACATGTATACAGAAACAGTAATATAGTGTTCTTGCTCCAGTATGCTGAGTACTCAGTTCCTCCGTCTCCCCGCTGCACATTACCTATTTTACATTAAATTTCTTCAGATAATAGAAAGCATAGAATCACTTTGCCATGTGAGTTGAAAGGAATCAAAGGTTTTCCATAATACCTAGAAGACCCAGACACTACAAGAAATACCGATTGCTTTGGGCAGTCAATATGATGAGATTGCATTACCATGACTGTCAAAAGGACCACATAGCCAGCTGTTCTTCACTTGCTTCTCTAATACCATCACCCCTTAGGGAGTTTATTCTTAACTGATTTAATCAGAAAATTTTATTAAGTCTCAATTCTTTGTTGAAAACTGTGGAAGTTCTGGGATATAATGAGAAACATGTAGACTACCAAATCATCTTACAGAACCTGGAGAGTAAGAAAGAAAATATGAGATAAATACAATATATTGTGGAGAACACAGAGAACACTTCTAGAAAGGGATACCTGACTCAGGCCTGAGAAGATTCAAAAGAAAAAAGCATGCCAAAATTGAGCCAGAAATACCTGATCATCTGGCTTTGTACATGTTTCTCTTTTCCAACTTCCAGGAATCTCTTCTTATCACATTTCACTTAGTTAGCATTGACAGGGTTTCAATTTAAATGTCACTTTCTCAGGGACACATTTCTTTTGTAGGTAACTTGAATGAAAAAATAATTTTTAATGGAAAAAAATGATGAAATACAGCACTCGTGCATGACATTATCAAAAATATTTACTGTTTAAAAAACATGACATAAATAGTAAGGATTTCATTTGGGAAAGTAATTATCTTTGAATGAAAAAAGCATTTACTTATCAATCAATTATTTAAGAATTTTAATAGGATAATAAACCACGTAATCAAAAAAAGGGGGGCTCACTGATGTTGAGGGGCTTGAGGGTTGGAGGGAAATGAGTAAAGACGCTAGGCAGTGCGTCATGGGATGTTGAATAAAGCAGTCTGGAGTTATAACAAGGCAAGAGAGAGGTGATAGGGTGCAATGGCTCCATGCAAGGAGTAGAAGCTGATAGCGACGCGCAGAATGAGACCAAGAAATAGAGAAACAGGATAGTGATTGAAGTCTCGGTAAAAAATGCAAATTTGGAGGAACAAAGCTACAAACACCAACGAAGAGGAAAGAGCACTTGATGTTATGACCAATGGGCCATGTGAGCGTCAGCAAGCACGGGATCGTCATAGAAACAAAGAAGCACAGTGACTTGAAGGTAATGGGGAGAAATACAGATGGCACCGAAGCCACCCAACGAGGTCAAAGGACAGCCTTGTGATGGTTATTTTGAAGGGGTTTGCAAATTTTGTTAAGTTAAGCATCAAAATTCAGGAGCACAAGAAAACAAGTTGAAGGACTTTTTTATTTGTTTTGTTTTGAATTTTGCTTTTTTTGACGATGCTAGGAATTGATCCCCAGGGTACCATGCTAGCCAAGTGGTCTATTACTGAGACACAGCTGTTAAATTTGACTTTGGACAGGGTCTTTTGAGGTTCCTCAAGGTGGCCTCAACCTCAAATTCCTGTTGCTCCTATTCCACCTCCGAAGCTGCCCACACGGCATACAGGCCTGTTTTAGCTAGTTAGATTAACCCCACCTACAGAAACCTCATGCCCAGCTAGAGAAAGTTTGCATGTGTATCTAGAAGATAAGTCAAGAATGTTTAGCAGAGCATGACTCTCATTGGAAGACAGTGTTTGTGTTGGCAGCTCAGAACCTGGAAGTGACAAAGTATGAGAACTTCTCGATAATTTCAGAGATCAGTATCAGAGAGAAAAACCATGAGGTACTGACTCCCTAGCTTTCTTTAGCATAGCATAGGCATTTGGTAGGTAATATCAGAAGAGAAAAACATATGTTTCGTTACACTTCTTAGTCTTTCAGTCGCAACGTGGAGCAGTACAGTGTAGCTCAGTGAAATCCACTATAGTTGATCTGTGGAAGATGTATTCTGATTATGGAGGTATAGAAGTGAGAACAGAGCAGAGGAGAAAAAAGTTAAATAGAATCTTCCATCTCTCTGATTTCATATTTGTCAAACACTTAGTATTCATGGTCACAGATCATATTCCTGTGCCCTGGAATTGTTTCAGAATTGTTTCCAATTATTTTAAGTTTTTACATAGCTGATAACAATCACAGTAGATTAATCAAAGAGTGGTTAAAACTCCTCAATGGAGTACAAAGTTAGTACATTTCATTATCATTGTTGATTTAGACTTATTCAATTATCCTCTCTTGTTCCATTGGGACAAGGTCTCACAGAGCCCAGGATAGCCCAACCTTGCAATTCTTTTGCCTCGTCTTCCTTTGCACTGAGATTATTATTGTGTACTAGCGCACACAGCTACTTATTGTTCTTATAATGTGAGGAAACTAGGAAATAATCAGTAATATGATTTGGAACTAGGTTCTGTTCATCAAAGAATGTTTAGAATCCCAAAGAGCTTTCTAAACCACTGTACATTGCATCTCTGGTATCACAGTGAATAAGTTTTCATTACAAATACCTCTAAATCTTTTTTGTTTGTTTGTTTGTTTGTTTTCTTTTTTATTAAATTTTTTCCTTTATTTTTTATTTCTTCAAGTTACATCTCAATCGCAGTCCCCTCCCTATTCCCCCTCCAGTCCCACCCTCCCACCCTCAATCCCCCATCCTCTTCCCTTTTTTTTTTCTTATATCTTAATGCATCAATTATACACATATTAAAATGGGCTTTCAGCAGTCAAATGGTGCCTGGGATCTACAGAGGCTTGCTTTCATTTGTGTTGATCATTTGTATACTGTGCCAGTCAGTGTCTCATGATAGTGTAATAGATTTTAAATTATGTTGTATTCATTTTTATTCAATTTACTAATAGAATTCCCATTTACGTAAAGAAATCTCTGTGGGTTGGTGACAATTTGGCTCAGCTTCTTACACATGTTTAAAAATGAATCCATTTATTACTTGCCTTAATATGCTGCCCAAATCTAAGATGATTAGAGATTGTTTTTAAGGAAAGTAATCCCACTGACTGAACACATTTTGAGTTAAACATTCATGAAAGGAAATTAGTACATGACACACTTCAAAGATAGGGATTCTAACAGGTAGCCTTTTAGAGAGTAGAGACTTTTCTTCATATAATAGTTTAAGAGGGCAAAGCTATCAATAATTTTTTTTCTGTAACTTAAGATGAGCCCTTTGAAAGTGCTCACAAGTGTTCATTGCTCAAACAGTGTCTAAATTAGGTGCACTGGAGCTCAAAAGCTTCCCTGGCCTGCTGTTTCACAAACTCAAACTATTTATCCAACAGAGGATGTACCAGAATGCCTTCCATCCCTGTTCTCCACTTCTTTGTTCTTTGCCAGACCAAAAACATGCAGGAGAAACAATAGGGGAAAAAAAACGCTAAATTGCTTTCACATTTCTATGTTACTCACCCAGTGCAGGCTGTATGGCTTATGCTCCAGTTAAATGAAATCCATCCACCCTGAGAAGCAAACAAGAGCAATAAAGGCATGATGTGTTAGAGGGCCACATTTCAATAGCCAAAGACAAGTATGTCAATGCAGAATTAATTTGCCTTGGCAGCTTTGATCTTTCTCTCAAAGTAAGATTGGCAACATGTCAAGTTCTCTTGAGAGAAATTTATTGCAATTTGTTAACATGTCATCAAATAGCCTGTATACATTGAAATATGGATGAGTTGGGAATATGTTTTTGTTGGAACATTTTGCCTCGCATTCCTTATTTTCTTTTATATATACATATGATTTTAGAACAAAGGCATGTTTTGATGAACATAATTGTTGAGTAGTCATCAAGTTAAATTAAAATATGATATATAAAAAAGTTTAACAAATAATACAATACTTTAAAATAAATGTCTAAATTATTCTAATGAAAGCTCTTAATCTATATATTTTCTGTTCTTTTCATTCACATTCAAGATTGAATAGGGAAAAATGACACAGAAAGTTCTGTTTTGATGAGTAACAAGAGATAATACATTTTCTTAAAAACCTTATAATGCTGCATTTAATCTATCTAAAATAAAACCATTGTCTCTGGCTTTCATTACTATGGATGATTTCAGTGGCGAGCTCAACTAATGAAATTAATGCCACAGATGTTTTATGATCATCATTTCAATGTCCATGAAGTACAGAGTTACAAAAATTGTTAATTAAGGAAGGTTTTTTGGTCTGTGTGAATATATATCAATTCAATCACTTTGACAAAAGCATGATAGATGTTTTATGAATATATACACATGCTTGGATGCACACAATTGTGATTTAAGTATTTCTCTATTCAAACAGGTGTGAGGGCAGGCTGCCTAATATGATAATGGTAATTCATAGAATGATTTTAGGCAACCCTGACTTCTGTTGTTTCCATAAGCATTTATTATGCTGCTATCTCTTCCCTACAAATTTTCTTAGGTCCTCATGAACATCATTTGATCATTACCATCTTAAAATATTTTTTGAAGAATATGAAATGAATATTCTATCCATTCCATATGATGATCTACCACTTTCTATAGGACTTTGCTCATTTTTGAATTTCTGTATTGATATAAAGATATAAAATAAGTAAGATAAAGCAAATGAAATTCAAAATTATTATAATTATTAATTTTTTTTTTGCAAACAGGGTTTCTCTACATAACAACCATGGCTGTTCTAGAACTCACTATGTAGACCAGGCTGGCCTTATACTCACAGAGATCTGCCTACCTCTGCCTCCCAAATTCTGGGATTAAAGTGCTGGGATGGCACCATCACCACCCAGCTTTAAAATTAAAATTTTAAGACAAGAGTGAAAGTGATTTTATTATTTGTTCGTGTTCTTTCTTCAGGGGATAATCTCTCTTTCTTTAGAGGAGACAGTTGCAATTAAACAGAGGAACATAAATAAAGACTGGATTCCTCTATGGGTTTCAGAGGAGCTAGGAAGGAGATGTTAGGGTAGCAGTTTCTTCTGGAGAGCTTTATGAAAAAGACCAGCATACTCCCTCAGTCCATAGAACATTCTGGCCCTGATTGTTCCTTGCTCAGCAATGGCAGCTTAATTGCAACCAAGACAGGAGGGAGGGTTGCCAGAAAGAAATTCACACACTGGCCATCTGATTACTCACAGTTTCAAAAATATGCCACAGAATTCATAAAAGACATAACTATGACTCTCTTTTATTGCTTCTGTAATGCCTGAGCACTTCATCTTCCATGTTGATAAGGTGAGATCTGAGCTGGTAGACATTCAGGAGAGTAGATTCTTGTAGAGATTGAAGAATCTGCACAAAAATCACGATGGAAGTGCACAGCAAACACACTAAGAATATAATTAATCTTTCTTATTCTCAGAATGAAGATAAATCAGAGAATTCAATTCTTATAAATAGATACCCTGAAAGCTACCACCTTACCCAACGATGTGTATTTGGTCAACTGAGTAATGGCAATGACACCAATGACCCACATTTGGCTGAGAGCCAAAGGTGACTTCATGACATGTCCCTCCCAAGCCACTCTTATCCATCCTTTTAATTATGGTAATAATGTTACTTATGTTACCACCAAATGGCCAGAGGCTTGGGCATGCTTCAGAGCAACCCTAAAATAAGACAAAGGACAATAGAAATGTTACCCGGTAGAAGAAGGCTCCAAGCAGGCACTATGACAAGAACTCAATATAAAAGAGTGAGGCAATTATTCACAACAAAATATGTTCAGTTGGTGATATGCTCAGTATGAAATGCGAAGCTTGTAAACTTCTTCATAGTACTGATTTCCAGTAAAATGACAAAAATTATTTAAAGTACTTGGAAATTAGCTCATTGATACAATATTTGACCTCTAATCAGACTACCTGGACTTTAAATATTAGACACAAGGATACCTAATGTCAGTAAGCTTGTAAATTTCACATCCTGGAGCACACGAAAGTGTGAGCATCGCACAACAATGCAGATGATACTAACACCAAGCACAGCTGAGACTTATGGAGTCTAACTGTGTACCAGACACTTAAAGTACCTGACACATAGCACCTCGATTCATTTAACACTAATATAATGAGACACACTATTATCACCCCTAGTATACCAGTATGGTTATGTATATGAACATACATGTGTATGTAAAGCTAAGATATTATGTATCTTGGCCATAATTAGTTTCTACCAATGCCTGAACTCAAAAGCAGACCTATGTTTCTTTGATTAGCTCCCACCTGTGCAAACTCAGGCACAAAGGAAAGCAGTGGTGATATTCCAGTGAGGGCCATCATGAAACCATTAGCAGCTATGCTCTCCTGGTTAATATGGAATATGGGGATTACCCTTTACAATGGGGATACAGGTGTGGTTTTGTCATCCCCTATACTCACTATGCAGTAAAGAGAAAGGACTGAAGGCCTGCATTAATAAATGCACAGAATTACAGGTGAAACAGACAAGGCTTAGGAAAAACAGAGAGAGAGAGAGAGAGAGAGAGAGAGAGAGAGAGAGAGAACAAGACCTCCACCAGAAATAAAATCAAAAAAGCCGATAAAGTCCTTATAAAACTGTTTTCCTCTCCTATTGACTCTCACACTTTCATTCAAACAAATTTAATTCCTGCCATCACTAGTCACAAAGATATTCTGGTGAAACAGAGAAAACATTGTGAGGATTGGAGAGATGGCTCAGCAGTAAAGAGCACTGGCTGCTTTTCCAGGGGCCTAGGTTTGATCCCCAGCACCCACATGGCAGTTCACAGGCCCTACTTCCAGGGGATCCAATGTCCTCTACTGGACTCCATGGGAACTGCACGCATCTAGTACACAGATATACATAGAGGCAAAACACCCATACACATAAAATGAAAATAAACAACCTAAAAAAGGAAAGGAAATAGAATACAATGACCTTTATTTTCATCAACATGATGGTGTTCTTTTTGCCTCTGATCATTTAGAAGTCACTTCTGTGGTAGATAAATCACAGACTACTCAATAATATCATGTGACCCAAACTCTGCTCTTAGTTCTACATTGGACTTGAACACTTGAACACGGTTTGCTCAGGCTGTTTGCAATGGGCCTTATCTCTACTGCAAAGGAAGGGTCCATCTTGCCCTCCCTCGCTCCCTCCCTCTCTTGTTTAAAGGGTCAATAAAATCCCTAAGTAATAGACTATTAAATCACTTTTGTGACTGTTATACCATGTTTGCAACCTAATTTCAATCTGAAATTAGCTTTATGCATGCAGATAGACCTTAAAACCCTAATAGTAATGGCTGATGTACATTTTATAGCTAAAAGCCCAGGCACAGGCCACCAAAGTGTCTCAGACCTGTTATTAAATGGGTAAAACCTGAGGTCAAATATTTAGACTTTTGGGGGTGGAGACCAAATGGGCCTAGAACTTCTAGGCATCCATCTTCTGACTACTCAGAGCCAAAGAAAAGAACATCACTATATATATATATATATATATATATATAAAGAAAAAATTACTGGTCTTTGATAAAAATTCACAGTATTTATTATGCAACTGCTAAAAATCAGGCTGTCTATATATACATTTCCATTTAGGAATCCACACTAAACAACTGATTCAAACTTCACAGACAAGTACACAAACAAGCAGAGTTTTGCGAATTTGACAAGGACAAGGAGTTCATGGGCGTGCTGCAATGCCAATGTGATTCCTTTAATATACACGAGACTGAGACCTGTGATTATCCAGGGATGTGCTGTGTTGTGAGCATGGGGAGGGCAGAGTAGAGCTAGCTGCCTTGCCCTCGCATGCAGACTCAGCAGTAAGGTGTGTTTGTTGGCCTTTTTCATTGGCAGAGCCTGGCATTCTGGTGACAAATGCTACCCTTGCCTGGCTCCTGGCCAATTTTTTGAAGATCCTTCAGAATAGCTTTGCCCAGGTGCCACCTTCAAGCAATCTTTCAGGCCTGAACATTACGGTAGAACTGACCGTGATTTTCTAATACCAAAACCAGAGTGGAAAGCACACTCCTGTCCTTCAAGAGCACCCCTAAAAATACCAAGGCTTTGGTATAGAAGAGAAGGGGTGATCCTTGGGGGAAGGAGTTTGAGGGAGAAGAAATAGAAATAAACATGTGAGGAGAAGAGAATGTTGTATAACAGGAATGAAATTGGCAGATTCAACAGCTTTCTGGTACTATAATGAACCCTGAAGATAAATCAATTCATAGAGCAAAGGGGGTGATTTAGCTCACAGTTTTGGTAATTTCAGTCCAGGAACAGTTAGTCACATTGTAATGGACTGAAATTGCTGAAGCTGTGAGCTAAAGTCATACCCTTTACTCAATAACTAGAATTATGAATTTACATCAGGGATGGAGCTATGACAGAGCAAATTCAGTCACTTCATAGTGGGGAAAGAAAAAGAAAGGGGGAGAGACAAAGATCACATCATTCCCTTTGGCAGCAGGCTGCTAATGACCTGAGATTTTGGTTGTTGTTGTTAGCTCTCACCTCTTATCTTTTCATTTCCCAAGTTGGAAACTAAACCTTTACTGTATATGGCTTGATTGACCTTCCCAGTGCAAATAACAACATCGAGAAGACAGATTAGGGATGGCTATGGTTCTTGGTGAACCTCCTATGGAGAGGTGGAATTGATTTCTCTTCTTGAATCTGGGCTAAGCTAGTGACAACTTGCAATTGCAAAGAGTTTCTATGTGCGGATATGGGAGATCTAGAGGTAGAAGAGGTTTCACTATGGAGATTGCTGCCAATCCTCAGAGAGAGATGCCTCAGAGCCACTTACTAGCCTATATGTATGCAGAAGAAATACCCACCAAGATGAGAAGACCACTGCCTATAAAACATTGCTAGAGAAAAAATGTTAACAATGTTGAGCTTGAAAAAAAATGTTAAAAATGTTGTTTAAAGCTACTTTGTTTCGTAATGAGTTTTTTATAGAGCTATTGAAAGTTGAAAAGGTTGAAAAGATTAGTAGCATCTACAAAAATAAAAAAAAACTTCCCCCATATTTTGTATGATCATGCTTCTGACTATTATATTCAATTTACACAGATGATAAATGTCAAGGGCTTTGGGGTGAAGAAAGATTTCTGTGTAGTCATGAGGACTGGAAGATCTTAGCTTCCATGAAAAGAGCTCAGCACTGTGCATGGGTCTTTAATCACAGCTCTGAGAGGCTCAATGTCTTCTTCTGCATCTATGCACAGGTATGTACACACAAACACACATGCATACGCATACAGAAATGAGTTTATTAAATCTCTAAAAGGACCTCAGAGTTCAATAGATGCCTGCTAGTTATGGATTATTATTCTTGCACAAACACTTCATTTATAAGTGTTGGCATGAGGCAAGAATTTGCAGAAGGATAATTTTATGTTAAACTTTTAAACAAGTAAAAGAGTTCTAATTACAGGTTTTAATCTACTGAACTACTCAAGAACAAATCAACTGTAAAATGGGGGGGAGGGGCGACATCAATGTTGGCTATGTCTCAAGAGCTGCACTGCCCTGAAGCAAAACAACCTTTGTTTCTAAAATCCAGTCAGTTGCCTCTGCATAGGTAGAAGGCAAACTGCTATTGTGTTTTCCACTACAGAAGAAATGTGCCTTGCACACATGAAGTTAGTTATCGCGTGCTCTCAAGTCAGCCTGTGTGCTGAGAAGCACGAACTTTTCCCAGCTGCCTGAGCAAACGCAGGAATTCTGTGTTCCGTTTCTATGTCTATCATACTAGACCTCTGATTTCCTCTGCATTGAATTTAAAGAACTTCTTTTTTCGTTGTTTGTTTCATTTTGTTTTGTTTAACTAATTTGTTTATTTACTTTACATTCTGACACCAGTTTTCTCCCCCAGTCCCCTCCCCCATTCACTCCTCCTCCCCTTTCTCTTCAGAAAAGGGGAGGCCTCCCAAGCATATCAAGGCAGCCCAGTTAGGGAAAAGGGTCCCAAGCGCAGGCAACAGAGTCAGAGACAGCCCCTGCTCCCGTTGTTAGGAGTCCCACATTCAGACCAAGCTGTACAACTGTTACATATGTGCAGAGGGCCTAGGTCAGGCCCATGCATGCATGCTCTTTTGTTGCTTGTTCGGTCTCTGTGAGTCCCTATGGGATCAGGTTAGTTGCTTCTGTAGGTTTTCTTACAGTGTCCTTGATGACTCTGGCTCCTACAATCCTTCCTCCTCCTCTTTGGCAAGATTCCCCAAGCTCTGCCCACTGTTTGGCTGTGGGTCTCTGTATCTGTTTCCAACAGTTACTAGGTGAAGCCCCTCAGATAATAGTTATGCTAGACTCCTGTCTGCAAATGTAGCAAAATACCATTAATAGTGTTAGGGGTGGGCTCCATTTCATGACATGTTCTCAAGCTGAACTAGCCATTGGTTGGCCATTCCCTTAATTTCTGTTCCATCTTTACTCCTTCACATCTTGGAGGCAGGAAAAATTGTAGGTCGAAGGATTTGTGACAGGCTTCTTGTCCCAATCTCTAAAGAAACAATTTGATGTTCCTAATGGAAGCTGAGCCTATGGATCATGTCTATTGTATAATTTGTTTTTTCTTTTTCTTTTTTAATTTTAACCTCAGTCTCCCTCTACATAAACTGAAGAAACTTGGGCATTGGGAATATGTACCAAAAATTTAAAACTAACTTAAAATGTAGTATCTCTGATATTTATAGTAGTGTGTATTCACAACATTTATGTTATGAGAACTATTTCACCATATAATATACATTAGTAGAAGGCCAAAGGCCACATTGATTATGCTTACCCTGAGTAGAATTAGCATTACTCTGTCTATTTGGTTATACCTTGCCTGACATCTCTGTGCTCTCCTAGATGGTTATAAACATGGTGTCATGTTGTCTCAGGTGTGGTGCACAGAGTCTAAAACATTGGGACACGACTGCCTGACCTAGAATGTTTCACAGCAATTATCCAAAGAATCTCAAAGAGTCTCAAAGACTCTTCTTTGAGACGTGGCCCTTCCCAGAGTGCTGTCCCATCCCATAACCTGCGAAATAAGAAGGCATTACAGTGCCTTTCCTCTGCTCAAGGAATGTTCCTCTCACCCCAATTTCTACCTAAATAGTCAGAAACTCAGAAAAGTGTCTTCACTTTCCAAAAACCAAAGTTTACAAATGATTAACCATTTCTGATTGACTTTAGACTCCATTCTGCAACAGAAACATTTGCAATAAAGTTATCATCTGCCTTATAATATAAGGGACTTGAAACTCTAGTTAGTGTTTTGAGAGTTGGCTCTTCTGCCTCTTCAAATATACATAAATGGATTATTTTTCTGATTAAAGAAAATATGCACTGGCTTGCTGTTTCCTGTAACCAAGAGGGCTCTGGATAATACATTAATGCTGATGCTGAAAGCCTAGAAAAACATAACATATACCTTTAGATGGCTATGGAAGCCTGCTGTAGTAGGTCATGGTTAAGGGTGAACCAGACTGTAGTTGTAACAGAAGAAAAACGAAGACATTTAGGAAACTCTCATTTTGAGCATCTTAACAATCAATCCCACAGCCTGCTAATAGATTTTGTTACAGTGAAAAAAAATGCTTCCTCAGTTGGTTTCCACCTTTAAGGATTATGTGCACAGTTTTCTAATCATTTGCCAAAACGTGGAAATATTCTGCTTAAGTTTGAATTGTGCTACTTATAGTCCTCATCTTTATTATGGTTTTTATCTCTTATTTTGTAATATGTTTTAAGCAAAATAGAGCACACTACAAAATTTCTTAGGTGGAAACACAGAGGCAAATATTCAGTTCTAGATGTCTGCATTTCACAATTAGGGAACAAAGATTTCCTTACTTACCTAAAGAACATCTGTTTACTTCTTTCATTTCCGCAATACTTACAAATGATTGTTTTTTTTTTTCACTAAAACTTAAATCACCTCGGTTTCTCTAGACATTTGAAATGTCCATCTAGAAATCACAAGTGAGAAAAGTCAGACTTCATAGGTTCCTCACAATAAGATGACGATCAAAAGTGTTAGGATGGGCTCATTTCACTGTTGCTTTTACTTAAGATGCTCTAGAAACAGCTAATAAAGAGTGCCAGAGTGGTCGCAGAGTAAAGATGTAAGAGGCTTGGCAAGAGCTATTTGCTTCCTTTGTGTTCTCTGACACTAATGATCTTGAAGCTGGATGAAGATAGATACATACAGGGGCCAAAAGTGTATGTAGCACTGCGATTTTTCATAACTAAGGTACCTTGGCATCTGGAAATAACAGGCCATAGATCTGCAATGTACCGGGATACCTTGACTCCACATAAATGCTCCAAGACCTGAAATGTCTGTCACTCCAGCACTGGGCAACCTCCACCCATCTGTACCTACACTGCAGGACTCACAAAGGTTCTATTGTTAGGCCTGCCCAAGGCTTTCTAACCCAAGTAATTAGTTACTGCCCTTGTCTCAAGAAAAATCGTAAAATATTCCTATCAAAAGTGTATCATCCTTCTTACAACATTCTGCACTTTGCATCTCCTCTAAGTTTGCTAGATAATGGACATAAAAGTAAAAAGAAAAAAACAATCTAAAGCTTGATTCCAAGACTCATCAAGGGAAACAGTGTTATCTTTCTCCCCTTTACATGACTACCATGTCTGCTGCCTCTTTAAATACTATGTGAAATGCCTCTCCACAGAAGGATAGAGGGACACATTCTTGTGTGTATGTTTCTTAAGAAGGCTTAATAGCAGTACTTTTAGTAGCAACCACAAACCCTGGACCAAAGCCCAAAAGATGAAAATGTTTAAGAAGCCTTGCTTTAAGCTGTACGTTATATTCCAAACAGAAGGCTCATTTGTCTGGCTTACGGGTGAGGCTCTGTATCAAGTTCCCATCCTGGGGAATGTTGCCAAAGGGTAGGATTTGGGACTCATAAATCAAGTGGCGCTCACCTATTTAAATTGAAACTCTATCTTTTGGGGCTGAGGGGTTTTCAATAGACTAATCCAGCAATGCAATTTTCATAAATACCAGTGGTTTTATTTCAATGTATAGATCATTATTTGCATTTGAAGTAGTGTCAAGTTATATGGAAATGAAACTGGATATTAAAACTTAAAATAGACCAGTTTTTAGCCACATGTCTTAAAGAGTTCTCGGATGAGAGGGCATTTGGCATAGAGTTAGTTCTTTGACATGCCCTACCAAATTATCCCCCAGTAGTGCATATAGAGCCTAGCCTAAAACATGGATTATAGACAAAGTTATAAAATTGCCCATCTGTATACTTGTACTCTAGCAGACATTTTGAATGCTAATGCTCATAAATTCTATCTTTCAACCAGGAGCAGTATAACCTGATCTAATTTGGATAGAAAAGGTGTATGTCATCCTAGAGCTGCAACAAAAATGGAGATAAGACAGCATATTTGCATAAAAATATTCTGCTGTTTATTCTCAGGTCCTAAAACATATCATAAAGCTGTTCCAACGACAAAATGCTGGTTGGTTTATTGAGACTTACTATAACTACAGGGGTTGAGATTTATCCAAGGTAATACCATGGCTCTGTTCTGCTTTGCTTTAAAATAAAGCAATATAACTTCAAATCCCAATTCTATTCTAAAGCCATCTAAACCTCAGAACTTATCCTTGAACCTACCCTCACACTTAGGTGTGACAATCAGCATAAGAAATGGTGGCGTACCAGGAACAGCCAAATTGAATAAAATATTAATGGCTTACATTATTATTTTTCACTATTTTGTTTTAATCTTATAGCACAAGGACAATGCACAAAAATAGAAGATTAGTCAGCAATGTTTAGGCCAAAGAAGTTTGATTACTTTATTCTAACTTTGAAAAAATAGTACTTAACGGTAGACACAGTACAGAAGCCTATAAACTTAAGTTTAGGCATTCAACTCACATATCCAACTGCAAACTCCTTCTCCATAGGAATCTGTCCCTACAGGTTTGTGCAGTTACCTGGACCTTGGAAAATCTCTTAGTTACTTCCTCTGTATTCAAGCATTCCTTATAGATCAGTTGCTCTCACGAAAACAGAAGTAGTTTCGTTGGGCTTCCTGCCAAATGCCTGAGCAGGTGCAACTTCCTTCTCCAGTGGGAGAATTACAGGAGGCCGACTACAGTGCAATTCTGGGCCAGGAGGAGAACTGGATTTTCTACTGTAACCGTCCCTTTTCTTAGGATTACCACTGAGGCTTCTGCCAGGCCTCCTCTCAGTTTCAGGGCCCAAATGGGCACCATCATGCAACTACATAAATCATGACAACAGCAATTTTTTAAGGGCGTAATTAAAATAAAGTGCAAGCGTAAAATGAGACACACTTTTTAAAGTGCATTGTTCTCACTGAACAGTGGAATTTTTAAAATAATTCTTGAGGTTATGATATAATTATATCACTTCTCTCCACTTTCTTCCCTCCAAAACCTTCCATGTACCATATTCTTTTAATCTATCTAAATTCATGGGCTTTTTTTCGTTAATTGTTCTTACACATATTAATGGTGTG
This sequence comes from Lophiomys imhausi, assembly GCA_907164525.1. NCBI lineage: Eukaryota > Metazoa > Chordata > Mammalia > Rodentia > Muridae > Lophiomys > Lophiomys imhausi. The sequence continues at coordinate 4,311,944 of CAJQZJ010032856.1, forward strand.
TAAGAACACACAATTTTTATGTGTGTGTGCATGAGTATACCTAAAATAAACATAACCTGCTCATTCCATCTAATGTTATTTGCATGTATATGTTTTCAGGACTGACCGTTTGGTAGTGGATAACCAATTGATGGGAATGTAAATTCGAGTATCCACCATAGATGCTCAAGTTTATATCCACTATGTAGAGGCTCCTCAAAAGAATGAGAATAGAAAGAAACACCATATGACCCAGCTACATAACTGCTGAATATATACTCAATGGATGCTAATGCATCACACCCACAGAGAGACTCACACAGCTACTCACAGCATTTCCAGGAACTGAAACTTGTTTAGGTTTTCATCCACAGGCAAAATTTTGATACACATACACAGTGGAATTTTATGCAGCCCTGAAGAAACAAAATCATGACATTCACAGGAAAATGGACACAACTAGAAATCATCAAGCTAAGTGAAAAAAACAAAGTTCAAGAAGACAAATAAAAAACTTGCTCTCACCTGTTGTACGTAAAGTTTTAAATTATATATTTGTACACATATCTGTGTTTACATGTATGTTTATAAGTCAAAAAGTGTACAGGATATCATGAGAAGAGAGAAAGGGATATTAAGGAATAGGAAGTAGAGAAGGGAAAGGAATGTTTGTGTAGTAAAGCAGAAAGGCACTCATGGAAGAGCAGGATCTAGGGGGAAAGAGAGGGCAGTGGGGACAGAGGAGGAATTAGAACAAAGGACAATGACAGTCATGCGTGAAGATGCTGTTCTTAAACAAGCTATTGGTTATATTAACCTAAAACAATTAGTGCAATACTAAAAAAACAGTAAGCTATTTATTACTTTGAAAGAACAGAAATGAAGGATTTGTAACAATAAGAAAGAGTAGAAACAGAGACAGAAGCACATCTCCTACACACATACAAGACACAGTTGTAGATCCATGTTCAAATGGAAGAGTTCTTTCAAGCCAAGTCCTCACAGAATTCCTCCATGACACGGTATGATAGGGTCCTTTGGTCATAACTTAGCCTCAGGCAATTATAACTAGACCTCTTTAAAGTTACTCTGATGACAATGAAATGAAACGCAGTTCACCTGTCTGAAGGATTCCACAGAGCTTTCTTTCCCTTGTCACTATTCCTTACCCACCAAAATTCTATTGTGCAAAGTTGGTTCACCCAGCTTCATGCTTCCAGTGCTTATGAAGAACCTGTGTGTGAACAGAAGGATTTCAGAGACAGACACACTCAAACTCCGGCTCTCACACACACGAGCACTGGAATGAGCACAGTGCACTATTTTATGCTTTCACTCGTGTACTCAATGAGGTTATTAGAACCTCTGTCAAGAGGTATTCTCACCAGAATATCTAGAATGAGGTCCATTCCAAAAGTCACGCTGACTGATTCAATACAAATGTCCCTAGGATAGATGGTATTTGACCCTGTCTCCGTTCTTTCCACAGAGTGAAAGGTACTGCATACTCTTCTATCAAAGCTCATTTGGTTTGAAGTTGTCAGTTTGAGGGGAATGCAGAAGGATTAATAATGAAGTTACAATGGAGAAGTGAAGCCAAAGGTCCCAATAGGAAAACAATTTCATTAGCTCACATTGTATATTCATGAGGCAGCCTTTGTTTCATCTTATAAACCTGAAACAGGTTAGTAAGTAAAAAAATAAATAAATAAATAACTTTACATAGTTATGTGAATTATGTCTACATGCTTTGCAGCTTTTTTTTAAATACTTTATTTTTTTTCTTCAAGTTACATCTCAGTAACAAACCCCTCCCTATTCCCCCTTCCTATCCCACCCTTCCACCCTCTTCCCCCCAGAAGTTTTCCCTTTCAGTCCAACAGATGGTTCCTTCTTTTATAACAGTAAGTATTATACAAAACAATAGATATAAATATGCCACATTTATGAGAGTAAATTGGCCCAGTATACCTTCTCAATGTCCAGTTTATACATATTTGGCCCCTGACTTTAACATTCTACTATCTACCCAACTCCATGAGTTTAAAGGTCTATATGTGACTCAACATTCATACTATCTTGCAACACACTTTTAAGAGTATCTTCTTAGATCTATAACACCCTCTTAATTCCTAAACAGCTCAAAATTTAACTATGAGACTCTAGCTGTCTATTCTTCAACCACCTCAGAGACCTGAGAGGGATAAATATATTTGCTTATATAGGAAGTGCAGGGCCTGCAGCTTCCAAAACTAAGAAAGAACATACCAATGACTGCCTGGACAGTTCCCATTTTCTCTCCACACATTCCAGCATCAATCTTCAGCCTTTGGGTCCTGTTTCTCTGACAGACATTTGTTGTAGAGCAGGGATTATGAAGGACTTACCTACCCTGTCTTGGCAGAGTTAGGCTGTCGACTTCCCTGCTACCAAGTTTTGTCCTTTTTGGACAGCAGTCTGTCTGCAGTTGGTGCAAGGGGTTTTTTCATGCCAAGAGATAGGCTTGCCACTAATTCAACCATCTTACAGTGGAGGTTCTTCGATGCTTATCTTCTACTTGGAGTAGAATAGGGGGTGCTGTCAGGCGCTGATATGTCTCGATATCAAAAAAAAATCTTGATTTAAGATAACATCTTTGAATGCCATATTCTGCAGATCTCTAGGGGTTTTTGAAGATGCCCTATCCATCTCTTGTATTTAGATAAGCAAATGTTGCTTGTCTCTTAGCAACTTGATTACTGGGTAGTTTAGAGAATATCTGTGT
>CAJQZJ010032856.1:4314786-4347192 GCA_907164525.1 Lophiomys imhausi
TCTCTTGTATTTAGATAAGCAAATGTTGCTTGTCTCTTAGCAACTTGATTACTGGGTAGTTTAGAGAATATCTGTGATAGACTGTCATAGTAGCTAACAAAGTGACATGTTTGCATGACTAGGAGTTTGTTTTAACTATCCTAGACCGTTTTAGATGGTTGGTATCAAGAGGTCAGAGCTTCACATTTTATTTTGAAGTATCTCTAGGTATGATACCATTGGGAAGCATTACCTTTAAATTTGTATCAATATACAAAGATCTATTCAATTGTGGTTAAATATACTCTTAATTATGTATCAATATACCAAGATCAATGCCTATGTATCCCAATATAATCTTAATATTACGTCCATATGCAAGGGTCAATACCATTGTGGCCAACTATAATCTTAATTTTGTATCAATATACAAAGATCAATACCGATGTAATCCAATACAATCTTATTTTTGCACAATAAACAATGGTCAATACCACTTTAGCCAAATAAACTACTAATTTTGTATCAGTATACAAAGGTATAAGGGCATATTCAATAATCTGCCCCTTCTTCTTGGACCTTCCTGTGCTATGTCTATATCTCATTTTTCTCAAGCCCATGCACTCCTACATAGGAGAGGAAGAAGGATACAGAAAAGGAAAAGTAGGAATTCCCTGGGGCTAACCTCCAAAATCCATTAAGACAGGACCATTTATCAGCTTGTAGTCTCTTCCCCTACATAACAGAGTTTTCAGTTATCCTTCAAATAACCAAAAAGAAGGGCGGAGAAACACCCTCCCCACCCTCTGGACATGGGACGTCGCTCTCTTAAAGTGACTTCCTGCTGATTTGGGTCGTAGTAGACCTGTTTGGGGCCCCAACCCAAATGGGAAAAATGATTAAAAATGTTAGTACACTCTTTATGTTCAGTCCTTCTGTTCTCAGCTGTTTAGATGACCTAAGGGGTTTGTAGGCAGAAGCTGATCTTGCTGGTTTCACTGAGGTTCCTGTCGGGGCATTGTGTAGAGCTGAGCGGTCCCAGTGACATTGGATTGCAGCTTTTGAAGGCAAGGTCTCAGAGGAAAGTACTGGATTTGGAGACATTTCCTCTAGTGATGGATTCTTTTGACAGGTGAAAAAGAAAGGGGTGAAGGGAAAAAAACTGGCTTATGTTCAGTCAGAGAAGGGTCCATATGTCATTAGAGTTAGGAGCAGACAGAAGACCCAGCAGGTGAGCATTTTAAAATGTGTGGCCACCCTTCTTCAATCAACGTTGCTTGTATTAGTTCAATGTCTTGTTGTGTTTCTACTCAGCGTGAGCTCAGTCCAAGCCTGGCTTTGTCTTCGTTTTTTTTTTGGGGGGGGAGGATTCCCCCCAAATAAAGTAGTTCAGTGTGACTTTCTTTCTCTTCTGTTTCATTTGATGAGTTTTGTCTCCAGCAATGGGGGTGAGAAAGAGGGATGGATTCCAACGGAGTGGTGCTGTATGGAAGAGGGTGCTATCAAAGGATGCAATTAGAATCATTATGTAAAATGAAATAATACAGATTCAGAAATACCTTAGATCCTTGTATATATGGGATCTGAATATATCTTCAAAAGTGTGTGTTTGTGTGTGTGTGTGTGTGTGTGTGTGTGTATGTGTCTGTAATAAAAGAAGAGAATATCATGAGAAATGAGAACAAGATCTTAATGAAGACAAGAATAGGGTAATGGGTTATATATAATTGGAAAGGACAGAAGAATATTCACAGTGAGGAAAGGGAATCAGTACAAGATAGTGGCATAGAGAGCGAGAGGGTACCAAATGAGAACAAAATATAAAGGCAAATGTATATAAAGGTACTTTGATGAAGCCCATTACTTTGTATGTAAACCATGAAAATTAATTATTATAAAAAAGGAAATTATCTTGCAGGAGAATGATTCAACTTAGCAAGCAAAGAGTTAAAAAGTTAGCAGACCCAGTGTATGGACTTGAAAAATGTATAAAAATGATATTATTGTTTTGTTACCTTAAAAGTTACACATTGAGAAAGTATTTCCAAAGAGTAGAGGGCCTACATTGTACTTGATCACATGCCATAACCTCCACTAATTTATTTGATGTTTAAGATTCCCCATGGCCTGGAAGCACTGTTGATATTAAATGGAATGTTCTCTGTGGGATGACATAGTTATCGTATCCTTGTCATTTAGATCATACTTACAGTTCACTGTCACACATTGACAGCAACTATCTGAAGAAACAGTGATCAAATTGAGATGCGAAAAAAAAACTATCTTTTTATCTTTTGGCAATGATTTAAATTTTTTACTATAAATTTAACTTTATTAAAAACTAGCTAAATAGGAAATAAAATTATTTAAATGATTTTTATTTTTGGTGTAATATAAAAATATATGCAACTCCCAAAGGCTAACTAATACTTATGTGCATATTAAAGAAATGAATAAAGCAAAATCCTGTGCCAAAAATTATTTATGAACATATATTAATAGAATTTATTAACATTTTAACATAAATTTCTATACTGGATTTAAATAGAGACTTTATATAGTTGAAAGTCATTATAAACACAGGAAAATTTGGTTTTGTTCTAAATATTCCATTTCATCTTCTTTTTATAAATAATCACACTCAGCATTTGTATACCAGACCGAATTAAAGCCTTAAAGATAAAGTAGTGGGAGATAGGAGTAGACTATGTTCGTGAACATCAGAAGAACCATTTGCCTTTTGCATGAGTATTAGAAGACATGATCTAATCTCATTTTGTATCATATTTAATATCATTACTTAACTTCTCTTTTATAAATAAAGGAATACACACCCAGTTATATTTGACTAATCACAACCAAAATTCAAACCTATATTTAGTATTAATAGTGATAAACAAAATCTGATCCTTACTAATACCTAGTTCCTTGCTTTATTTCCTAACTATCCAATCTTGCTGATGTGCTCCAATGAAAAGGCATCCTTGAGAATAAGGACTTCTAAGTGGATCCCCTTCTTCTCAATTACAGACAAGACAGTAGAAACTGGAGTTTCCCAGGATCCAGATCTACACCTAAAGGTGTGGCAACATTCTCCCTCTCTTTGTCATTGCATACTTAGGGAAGACTTAAACCCCACATCATGACATTATGGAGCGACTCCCTGAGTGTCTTTTCTGGGTATACTATTGGGCCCGTATAGTCTTTAAAGCTTGCAGGTCAGCATTTGTACCAGGTTTGCAATCATCCCTACATTCTGTCCTGACAGCTAGGACAGAATATACCCTTCTGAGAAAAACAGGATTTCAAATATAAGCACAAGCATATATTCACTCCTCCCAGGATCTACATCTCAGGCCAATTCTGATCCTTATTTTAAACATAAAGTTGAGTCACTCGTTTGCCCAAATCTTTAGTTTTATTGTCATTTCTCAATAATGCTTCCAAGAACAAGGGTGAAATCATTAAGATGCTGACACTGTTTCATTACAACGAGTTCACAAAGAATGTCACATGAATCCTTTGTCCTGTGTGAAAGATTGGAACATTGCACCCTCTTGGAAAATTTCAGGTGTGCATTTATGGCTTTTATAGGTTTATTACTGTAGAAAAAGTTGGGCTTTCTTTTGGCTTCCAACTACCTATGTGAAATCCAGGATATCACTGAATAATACTTTTCTTTCTTTGCTCTAACTGAAATACCAGCACAATGACTTTTGTTCATACTTCCCTTTTAAAAAGTACTTACAGCATAGTGGAATACATTAACTTCACAAATAAAAATAGTGTTATAGTTAGCTTCTATCAGAAAAAAAAATAAAAGGAAAAAGATGGTGAGCAGATTTTTGCCTCATTTATTTTTTTAAAGAAAACTTGGATTTTTTGTTTTTTGTTTTTTTTTTTTGGTTGCACTATTTTTGTGTCACTAGTCCCTCCCCACAAAGACAAGCTCCTGTATTTATCAGGCCACATCCCAGGCCAGGCACTGGGTCCTCTGGCTCTCAAAATGCTGTCCCTCTACACACCTGCATGGAGAACTCCCATGATTCCTTTCTGAGATCAGTTAGAGATCAGCATGTTCTGGGTTTCATATTTAACACAGTAGCTGCTGGGCTGGGGATGCAGGTCACTCGGTAGGTGTCTGCCTAGCATGCACAAGGTTCCATCTCAAGAACTGCGTGGCCGGGCATTTCTTTGAAGAACTGGGAAGGTGGGAGCAGGAAGATCCACTTCCAAGGTCATGTTCAACTACATAATTAGAGGCCAACATGGGATAAGTCTGTCTCAAAATTAAAACAAATAAAATACAGCAGAAAGAATAGCATAGAACAGAATACCGATTGCTTCCTCTTTTACTAAGTCTTCTCACCTTGGGTCTCATTATTTCTTCATATCATTTGGCAACTTGACCTTTTGTTTACTGTCATCTCTCTACTTTCACTAGAGTATAACCCAACCAGAACTGTCCGCTCATTCCCAGATGAACGTAAGTACATAGGGCAACACTTGACACATATAAAACACCTAGGAAGTATTTACTAAATGAATCACAGAGAAAATGAATGAACAACCAAGTGGCTATATAGGCTTGGAAAAAAGCACTCTTACATGCTTATGAACATGAAAAATATGGTGAGTCACATCATTTTTGCTCCCATATAATTATCCACCATCATCTAACAGCAGATCCAGAGAAGGATGTCTTAGTAGAGTAATTGGACGACCCTGGGTTTTTTTGGTTTTGGTTTTTTTTGTTTTGTTTTGTTTTTGTTGTTGGGTTTTTTGTTGTTTGTTTGTTTACTGCTTTCAGTGACTATAGCCTACTGGATATGTGAGTTTTGATTCCAGAAAGGAATTTCACCTCAGCCACTTGCATGTTCTCAATTTACAAGTTGCCTAACTTTTCAAAGGTTTCATCTTATCTTCCAAAATGGTTTTTCATACTGATCACTACCTAAACCACTTAGTGTCTGGCACATGATACATTTTTTGGTAGATGCTAGCTATAATACTATTTTTGTTTGTGAAGTTAATGTATACCAATATGCTCCAAGTACTTTTTTTTAAAGGGTAATGATCAAAAACTATTGTGCTGGTGTGTCAATTAGAGCAAAAAAAGAAAAGCATCAATCAGTGATATCCTGGAGTTCACAAAGGTTGTTGAAAGCCAAAAGAAAGTCCAACTTTTTCTATCATAACAAATTCATAAAAGACATAAATGCAGCCCTGAAATTTTCCAGAAAGGCAACAACATTCCAATTTTTTGGACAGGACCAAGAATTCATGTGACACTCTTTATGAACTCATTGTGATGATAAAGTGCCAGCATCCTAATGATTTCACCATTGTTCTTGGAAACATTACTGGGAAACTACAGGAAGACTAAAGTTCTTGCAACTTCAAAAGTTAGAGACAAATGGATGTCCAGTGGGGGCATATCTACCTGAATGGGAAACATTAAATAGCTGTATTTCTGCACAGCAATTCAAGTGGTTGCTAGTGAGACCATCAGCTCCCCTCATCTGGTGGATGGACTTGTTCTAGTAGTGACAAGGAACCCTGCTGAGGACAGGCTCATCTGATGTTATTCTCTTGGGATTCTTTGGACAGAGCGCTACCTTGCCCAAAGTCAGTGACTCCACAAGTGACCTACATCCAACATCTAAACTCTGTGCTGTTTTTTTTCCTTTATTTTTTATTTCTTCAAGTTACATCTCAATCACAGTCCCCTCCCTATTCCCCTTCCAGTCCCACCCTCCCACCCTCAACCCCCCATCCTCTTCCCTTTTTTTTTTCTTTTAAGTTTAAGGTATATCTTATTTCCCCCTACAGTTTCTCCTTTCAGTCCAACAAATGGCTCTTTCTCTTATAATAATAAATACAATACAGTACAACAGAGGTAATTAGGCCACAGTTATGAGGGTTATATGGCTTAACATACATTCCCAATGACCAGTCCATATGTATTTGGTACCTGACTTTAACATTCTACTATCTAAACATCTCCATGAGTTTAAAGTTCTATATCTGACTCAACATTCATACTAATTGCAACACAATTTTAAAAGTATCTTCTTAGATGTATAACACTCTCTTGACTCCTAAACAACTCAAAATTTAATTATGAGACTTTATCTATCTGTTCTTCAATCACCTCAGGAGATGACTGAATTAGTCGCAAGCCTATCTCTTGGTAGGAAAAGCCCCTTGCTCCAACTGTAGACAGAATGCTGTCCAAAAAGGACAAAACCTGGAAGCAGGTAAGTCGACAGCCTAGCTCTGCCAAGACAGGGTAGGTAAGTCCTTCATAACCCCTGCTCTACAATCAATGTCTGTCAGAGAAGCGGGGCCAAACGACTGAAGATTGATGCTGTAATGTATGGAGAGAAAATGGGAACTGTCCAGGTAGCCACTGGTATGTCATTTCTTAGTATGGGAAGCTGCAGACCCTGTACTTCCTATAAAATTAGATATATTTATCCCTCTCAGGTCTCTGAGGTGATTGAAGAACAGATAGATAAAGTCTCATAATTAAATTTTGAGTTGTTTAGGGGCCAAACGACTGAAGAGCGATGCTATAATGTATGGAGAGAAAATGGGAACTGTCCAGGCAGCCACTGGTATGTCATTTCTTAGTATGGGAAGCTGCAGACCCTGTACTTCCTATAAAATCAGATAACTCTGTGCTGTTTAATGTCCCAGGTAAGACCCTGTTTTACCTCAGGTTAGCTCTAAACTGTCACTCAAATTCAAATTAGGAGCAAAGATCTCCATGGCAACCAGTACAAGCCCTCTTCTCTTTGTACACCCAGATATCTTCTTTTTCCCTCCTCAAGGTTGATCCCAGCAGCATGCCACAGTAAACTCCAGGCACAGTGAACTTCTCAGCAGTGACTTCCAAGAATTTCCAGCATGATTCTTTATTACTTTAACTGCAACGATAACTAAAAGAATACAAATGCCTTGCCTTCAGAGTGCCAGGTATCTGACTCTTTAACTTACCAATTGACATTAGTTTTAATAAGTTTATGGGGGTAGCAGATTTATGTCCATCTCCTTCCCTTATTTCTGAGTTAGAGAGGCTGACAAACACATTAAAGAGAAATATTTTGATTTTCTTGTCCTAAGAAAGCATCATGGGGAGCAAGAGAGGGCTCAGCAGTCAAAAGTACATACTGTTCTTGTAGAGGACCAAAATTAGATTCCCAGCACCAAACCCACATCAAGCAGATGAAGGGGGATGATTTGTGTAGCACAGTCCTTTTTCTCATGAGATTCTCAGAGCATCCCTTACAGAAGATGTAAAGAAGGCTGCAGGAACTTACAAAGCAGGCATACAGCTGTTCAGCTGCAGAATCCAGGCCAGGTCTCCCCTACACTGTGCAGAGCTCCGTGTACTTGAACTCTCTTTAATTCGGGTTAAAAGGGAGCAGTACCCTGACCTGGGCAGTAGGTACTCCTTCAACTTGTTCCAGTAGCACATGTTTGTGATCTTCTTGATCATCCCACACCAAGCACTGAGCATGTTCTTCCTACCTGCTCTGAGCCCTTTGTGGTCAGTGAGGTTAGCCTTGTGGAATTCCTTTGCTTGTAACAGCTGACTGACTAACGACCAAGAATGGTCTTGGTGTCAAGTTGCAGCAGAGAAAATACCCATCATGCCTTAGCTTGCAGGCTGGCCTCAGGTTCTGGAGGTGATCTGCCTTGTCAGGGCACAATGACGTTCATCTAGCCTCCCTGCAAACACCCAGGGCATTTCTACCTATCTCCCATATATAACACAAACACCATCTTCTCAGTAGCTTTTTCCAAACTTTGGGCCATGATCAGATGTGAGAACTTCATCCTGGAGTTTGTATTGTACTGTCCATATATCTACTATGAATTGTTAGACACTGTTTTTTTAAGATTTTTTTATTGTTTTTAATTATGCACACATATGTGTGGATGTGTGGGAGTACATGCACATGGGAACAGGTGCTCACAGAGGCCACAGGCACTGGATCTCTCTGGAGCTGGAACCACAGGCAGTTGTAAAATGCCCACATAGGTACTAGAAACAAATCAAATCCTCTGCAAGAATGTTACATGCTCTTATTGCTCACGGAGCCATCTTTCCAGCAATAATCTAATGAATTCTTCTAATTGCTTAGTTTTTAGGTATTTACCTTTTTCAAACCCTTTAAGGATTGTTTTAAATCTATTTTTTCTTACCAGGTTATACACACACACACACACACACACACACTCCCCCCCCACACACACACACGAGTGTGCTACAGACATCCTGACAGTCATTTGTTTTTAGGGGTCTTGTGTTAGGAACTCTGAATCAAGCCTTTGTGCCTTGTTCCTTATGCTTTCATTCCCAATTACAGTGACTTGGACATTGACGCACTTGATAATGACTGAATAAATGAATGAAAAAAAAATGACAGTCTACCTACACAAATGGTGCCATTTCTCCTAAGTAACACATTCAAATAATCCATAATTATTTCAGAGAAAAATCAGATATTAAAGAGTCTCAAGGACTTTCTGTGAATTCCTGACTCATGGTAAATTCCCTAACAAGCTTGGCAGTCTTGATGGCTTCATCTTGTCTTGACTCTCTGTTAAAGCTACTATAGTGGGGACCATGAAAAGTGGGCATAATTAGTTACCTCCAAACTCTGAAACACAAGCTGTGGTAATTTTTCACAGGGGCACAGGTTAAGTGAGAGAAGATTATTTTCACTCTCAGTCCTCTGTATCTCTTACAGACTGTTCAAAGGCAAAGGGAGATGAATGCATTTTGACTTTTTGAAAAAATGGTGAAACTTTATCTCTTAGTTTCCCAACACAGATGTGTCCCATCTGTTGATGCTGGTGATGCACAACTATATGTCTCATATGGATGGTTCTGAATGCCAAAAAGAAGGCTACCCAAGGGGTTGCAGGGCCACCTGGAACATGGTGGGGGCCAGAGAGCTCTTTTGACCATGTAGTAGAGATCCAGAGCTGCTGACCTGTGAACAAACTCACTCTCCCTCCTTCCTGCCTGATCAGAGAAGTTCTCTGGGAATCTCAGCAGAGTGTCCCTAAGAAAAAGACCCTTTCTGCTTCTTTCTTCTTTTTTGTGACATTGCTTTAAGACATTGCTCACGTAAGTTGCAGTATGTTAAAGGGGAAGAAAGAGGGAGAGAGAGAGAGAGAGAGAGAGAGAGAGAGAGAGAGAGAGAGAGATTACAAGGTTATTTTTCCTTGATGGCAAACTCATCCTCCACCTTTCCCCAGAAGTTAGTAAATTTTTATCCATTGCTGCTAGAGAATTGAGAACCATCCAGGAACTGGCCCTGGAGCAGGAACCACTAAGAGCCTTCCTGTGAGCAGGCAGAGGTCTCTAGTGGAAAATCACAGAAATCACAGGTTTTCTTGGGTGCGGTCATTGGGTAGGCCCTGATATTGCACGTGGCCATAAAGTGCTAACAATCCAACCACTTTGCAAATATAGCAGTCTGTACATTTGTTCATATTCTGTTAGCCACATGACCATGGCTTAGAGGACTCTTGGGAATTTTGAGAGTTAATTGGGATTTAAAGGAGAGCTTTGAAAAAAAAATCTGTATTGTATTCAGGTCTTGCCATTTCCTCCTCTTACCTGCTCAAAACCGTTCCTAGCTGGAAAGGTTAGAGTTTCAAAGAGATCCGAGTATATTAATAATGCAAGGCGCTCCTCTGTAATTGAGAGTGCTGTGTGATGCTGTAAATTGCCATGGGCTTTTTTTAAGCAAGCAGTAGGTTTTTAAATATCTCAGCCCCACAACATCAGAACAAGGATAAAAATCTTCAATACAGAAGATGACCAGGGCTGCAGACTCTTCTTGCAGACACTGCAGATCTTGACTCTCTTTGACTTCCTTTTTTATCTTCTCATGTAAGGAGAACATATTTTAACCCTCTCTAGAACAGAGAAACCCATCATAGGGTTTCATTTGGTTTTAGGACCAACATTTCTATTCCAGTGAGGAATGGTCCTAAAGCATAGTTAATGGCAGCCTTTAAACCCGAGCTGGCTGTTTGAGAAGTAAGTCTGTTCTGATGAATAATTTAAGAATCTTTCTGTTTTCTGTCCTTGAGGACAGAATGTAATTTTTCTGAATTACAGAGGCATTGGAAGCAATTGCTCCTACAAGTTGCTAGTAAAATCCCAGTTCGGGAGCTTAGCTACTTTTAAAAATGGGTGGTTTGGCCTTACTAGTTGCCATTGTATTCACTAAATCCCAAACTTGCTCCTGGAAGATGTCCCCAACACCAAAGCTGTGGCAGATTTCTGATAGGACAGAGAGCGGATCTGGATACCCTTCCTGGTGATACTGAAGCACAGAGCAATGTCATTCACAAAGTCATCATATTTTAAGGCCTCACGTAGAAAATAAAGAATGCCCTAAAATAAATAAAATGTGAACAAAATGAGGGGATTTTCACAAGTAACACCTACAGTGATCTCTATGATGTTTCCTAGGCTTGGGAATGTGGAGACTCTCTTAGATCTACCCACTCAGTCTGTGTAGTATGTGTGGCTCTGTGTTAGCCTTGTTGATGTTCCCCATGGAAACATGTACTCCACAAGGACAGCAATAGAAGTCTTTTTACCCCTGTGTCTGGGGAGTCTGTTTCAGCGCAACTCTTAGCAAACATTTGGCATTATATTTATAATCAATACATGAGTTTAATCCCATGGTTTATTTTCAGAACCATTCTATTCATCTTAATAGGTGGTCTCCAAAGGAACTTTAATGAATTTTTTTAATGTCAGACTTGAAATTGATCATGCATTGGCAGACCATGAAATGAGAAACCAAGAGAGAATGAGTTAAAATATTTAATGAGGTGAGAAGATAATTGAAAACAAAAGTTCCTAGAAAACACTCCCTCCTCCTCAAATAATTAGGTTTCATCTCCTCCTCAACAACTCTCTACAAAATGGGTGTAGGACTTCATTACACCATTCTACAGATGAGGAAATGTCAAGAAATGTCAAGAAACAATGATTGGCTTCTAATCCATGTAGCCCAAACAACAAACAGGTGGCCCTTTGTAAGAACACATCTGATGGAATGTATTCTTACAAAGAATAGCTCAGAATGAAAGGACGGAGTCAGGTTGAATGGAGTAAAGAGGGTACCGAAGGGGCCTTATGGCTCAGCTGGTAAGGAATAAAGAGGGTACCGATGAAGTAAAAATAAAAGCAAAAAGAAGTATAGGGCCCAATGTGTAACAATCAGCTGTCTGGGATTCCGGCTTCCGTGTAGGAGTTGCTCTACCCCGGAAAGCAGAAGCGAAGCCATGTCATCACTTACGGCCCCACCAGTTGATGCTTCCACTGAGTTTCAGTGAGCATCAATTGTAGTCTCAAATGAAAAAAAAAAAAGAAAAAGATTTGTTCCTGCACAAGTACAAATGTGTGTCTTGGTGCTATGTAAAGGTAGACCTGTCCCTTCAGGAAAGACACTTTCATAGATGACTCCAGACCAGGTCATTTTGTGCTGGGAATCCACAGCTCTCTAGGAGCAAAAAGCCCCACCTCACACCATCAAGATCCTTTCTGGGTTTAGCTCCCAGGTGCCTCTTTGCTCTCTTCCAGCTCTCCTCCACTCCATGCTCCAACACATGGGCCTCACCGTTCTTTACTAATCTTTCTCCATATGACGTATACCATCACCCCGCTGGAATCCGGCTGCAGCTTAGGAGGACAGGACAGAGTTCAGAGGAGGCAGGAGCATGAGAGGTATGTTCTTTGCAGAAACTTCCCTGAGAAATTTATTTCCTCCCCAAAGACTCAGGCTTTCTTGGAGGAGAGGAACTTGATTGCTCATTCTGGTGCGGTTTACACTTCCAGACTCCACATTTGTCTGCAGAGAGCCATGTTGGCTCTGACCAAACCCTACCTGCACTTGGGAGTGATATCATGGAGCTTGTGGACAAAGGTAGAACATGTTTGTGGTGCCTTAGGCTCCTGAGAGCAGTGAAGAGTCGGAGAGGCAGCTCCAGGCACAAAGCACCTCTCCTGGAATGGACATTTCAACAGGCTACATCAAAGCTGGTGAAAGAGTTCCTCCACCATACCCTCTTTCTAGATAAGTCACAGAAGCATACACCTACACAAACCTTTGAAAGCCCGTGTCTTCCCATCCAGCTGTATGACCAGCCCCATTCCTTGGAGGTCTTCTGGTAGTGCAAAGATAGTGCACTTCTGGGTAGTACAAAGACACACGGTAAAACTTTGAAAGTAACCACTAGCCATTTCTTACCAATCAATTTCTTTGAAGCGGCTTCCGTTTAGTTAAATTGAAATGCAAGGGCCTTGCAGAGGAAACTTGGAAATACTGCTTTCCACTAACTCCATTGAATCATATCTACATATATCTCATACTCTAGCCTCAAATAAAAATGAATGTATGATCATCATACTTAATAGCATGCTATAAAGAGCAAGGGAGCTTCCTTGTTTTTGCACTTTTGTGTTCCTGGTACTGACGGATTATCTACTAGGCATCTAGGGCTTCTCAAAATGTGCCCTGATCCCATGAGCATATTGAAGGCAGCCCTTCTCAGTCCTTGGTACGTACTTGCATTGGAGGACATTTTATCCCCATGTCCCCTATAAGTGTAAGCTTCTAACGAGTACATCTAGGATAGCTAGCCTATTGGATCTTATTTGTGAATAAATGGGTCTCTCTTACCCTCCCCTCCCACCAGTACCTACTGTGGTAGCTAGCAAACACGAAATGCTCAGTAAGTTTCTTTGCTCACTCAGCACTTAAGGATCTGTTGGATGTCAGTATGGGGCACATAAACAAGTAGGACAGATACAGTTTCCAGTCCTCATCCCTCACTCTTCTCAAAGCTCCCAGAGCTCAATGTGGATGACAATTAGACAATTACTCAAGCAATTGCCAGAAAGGAAATATGAGGATGGGTTCACAGTGTAGAAGGAGAAGCAGAGCACTAAGAAATACGAAGGATCTGTCAAGTGTCCCAAAAAATGACATATGGACTAAACCTTAGAAGATGGGTCAGTGCCCTACCCCAGGAAGAGGAGTGGGGAAAATATTCTAGGTAAAGGGGATGGTAGATAGAAAGCTCCAGACACTCTCTGGAATTCCCAAACTGTCAGAATGAATTAAAAATAGCAGTGAGTGGCCACAATACTAAGCACTGAATAATGAGAAGAGGATCGCTTTCCATTGACAGGGCTGCCACTCAAATCTCAAAAGCATTCTTCAACTTTATCCTCACAAAGTGTAACAAGCTTTGTAACTCTTTACAAAAAGGGCTTAATGAATTTTTCAAAGATTGCCTTTAAGACATTAGGCTTCTCTTTTGAGAAACAAAAGCAAAGAGAGCAAAGAAAAGGGAAAGAATTCTCAAAGGAAATCAATAACACAACTGCCATTAGAAGTTAAGCTTCAAATGGCTTCTCCTTGCAAACCTATTGTATGCCTCTCTTAGATAACTTTGAAATCCCTGCGTGATCTGTGCACTGTGCCAGGGAAAGAAAGTGATAAAAGCAGCCAACACATAGCATGAGATTTAAAAAAAAAATAACAACTTTAAATCTAGGCTCTTATTTCTGTAGGTTTGGTGTTTGAAATCATAGAGTATCATGCCTAGTACTAAAGGAGGATTTCCAAAGAAGGTTTACACTATCAGGGCTGAAAAGGGCATAAAAGGCTATCTGGGTCATTCATCCACTCTGACATTACCCAAGATAAATAGAACTATTTTCAAATACTTTCATACAGAGATTCAACAATGTCTTTCAGAACACATTTCTCACTGTTAGTAGCTTTCTCTGTGAATAAAGAGGGCATTTATATCAAGTTCAAGCCACTTAAATTGCAGCCTAAGGCTTTTTCCACTTAGTTGGGCCAAGACATCAGCAGCAAATAAAAAGTGCATATTCTGCCAGTGACAAGAGGCCTTTAAATCTCATCCCAGCAGCTTCATGCAGAGGCCTGCTGATGAATGAGCTTGGGTCTTTTGGATCTTCAGTTCCTAGCTGGCAGGAGACACATCGGTCCTGAAAACAAGACGAGGGAGGAAAGACTATCCTAGAAGTCCCTCACTTAGAAATTACACTCACTAAAAAATGGGAATGGAAATGACAGCCAACCTTTCTTATGTTCCTACAGGAGACGACACTAACTGAGGACCCTGGCAGAAGAAGTAGGAGAAAGTCTTGATGCTGACACAAGGCATCTGTGGTGCTTTGGAAGGGTATGTAAGAGTTCACTTATATGTTAAGGCTTGCTTGTTCACATGTGTATCTGTGCATTTAGTCTTTTTGGATTGTCATGACAACTCACCATAAATGGAGTGGCTTGCAACAAGAGTACTTTATTATGAATGGTTCTGAAGCTGGGAAGTTCAAGATTAATGTGCCAGAAGATCTAGTGTCTGGTGCAAGCCTACTCTCTGGCTCATAGATAGATGTCATTTTCCAAAGTCAACACATGGCAGAAAGAATAATAAAGTTCTTTGGGGTCTCTTTTATGAGGGCACTAATAGTATTTATGAGAACTCCATTCTCATGACCTAATGACCTCCCAAGGGCCCACCTCCAAATACCACTGCATTAGGAATTGAGACTCAGCATGCAAGTTATTTTTTTGTTTTGTTTTGGTGCAGGGAACTGACCCTAAGGCCTCATGCATGTTGCATAAACTCTCTACTACAGATATATATATATGTGTGTGTGTGTGTGTGTGTGTGTGTGTGTGTGTGTGTGTGTGTGTATATATCACGAGGAGACAACATACATTTCTATGTGGGTCAGTTCTGTGACAGCACATTTACATAAATATTGGCCACTGAGCTATGTAACAGTGCTATAAATGAATGTGGCCTAATGCTGAAATGTCACTATAGAATACAGATTGTTTCATGAAGGACTATATTAATATGATAATGAGCACCTACCATGTGAGGGAAAGGCCCTGATTTTAAGCAGACATAGGTTAGGTGAGGACACAAAGCAGTAAACACATAATTACTGTGTTACAAGCTGATAAGCCACCTGTCTATACAGAGCTCTGTGAAGCTTGAAGCAGGAAATGAGCAGACGTTCCTGGGAGGATGGAGGAAGCTGTACAAAAGAGGAACTCTTCACTGCTATCTTTCACAGAGAATGAATATGAACACTACAAACAAATGCATGCAGCCTTGCCCACATATACATGCTTGTATATATCTACTCCTATATATAGAAATTGTGTATTCTCATGCATATATGATATATATCATATATGGTACCATATAACACACATATGTATCCACCATATACAGGAAAAATATAACTACATACACACTATGTTTGGTATTTATTTTTATATATTATGAATTCTCTTCTCACTTCAGTCACTTGTATGTGTGTATCTCTGTATGTGTATATATACTTATATATACCCATAACCAGCATCTATTTCATGTATGTATTATATGCCTCATTCTGTCTATATAGGTATGTATATTCATTTATACATATGTAGGCACTATATATATATATGATTAATATAGAGAGGAAAAAGGGGAGGAGGGTAAGAAATAAGATAGTCTGGTGGTATATAGAAAGTTTGACATTATGTATATTGAAAATTGATTTACAGTGTATTAGACATTTACTATCAAGTGACATACCTATGCATGCATACATATCCAATCATTCTGCACAAGGTCAATCTTTCTCCATTCCAATTATAGATATGTCTATCCTGATGCACCTCAAAGCTCTTAATTATCTCTTGTTTCTACTCTACTCCCCCCTGGGGAGACAAATAAAACATGAACAGGGCCTGTAGTAACAGAAATATTACACATAAAAATTAAAGGCAAGAAATAAAGCTGTCATGGGTTTAGATTTGTGCATCCATGAGTTACCAACTAACCCTTTTTGTTTTGAAAGCAGACAGACAACACACTGCCTAAAATTTTGTTGAGAACTCCAGTGAACTCTTTGCCATTTCTCTGACTACCTAAGTTGATTCACACGGTGAGGGAAAATGTGCTCTTCTAATTGATCTGGAATTGAATTGAACTTTGACGATTTGAGGACCCTGTCAAGATGGTAGAGAGCAATGGCACCGTTAAAGAAAAGAATCGCCTGACCGCAGCACGCAGATATATTAAGGGCCAGATGCCCCCAACTAAGAACATGGTGTCCTGCGTGTTCCATCACTCAGAGAACTGACAAGATTAGGGCCTTGGTGAATGGTGAACAGATAGCAAGTCTGTACTATCTCCAGAATGGGGACATTGGGACATTTTCTGCCACACATGCATTCTAATGCAGCATTTGCACTTGAAAATTTTATTGCCATTCACAGCTGGACAGAGAAGCTATGCTAGTGACAAAACTGGGACACTAGGGAAATTAATAACTGTTTGCATTTCAGGTTTCCTGGGAAGATTGCCACCCGTATTAAGTAAGCATGACACAACGGAGTAGCAAAAGCCTTGCTGAGTTCAGGCAGTTCATGCTTAAATCTTAGGCACTGCAAGAAAAGTCAGTTAGATCCTTAGCTAGTGGCTCCTGTGAAGGCTTGGTGGAAGACGGAATATAGAAATGCCCTTTGAAGGAACTGTGGACCTAAAACCAATTAAGACTGACAAAGATTTTTGCATCGTACACTTAGGATGTACTTGTGAGAATTTCGAGTGGCATTTTATAGCAGGAGATGTTTACAGAATCACATGGGAACTACAGTTGTACTGAAGTATGGGGGCACACAAGGCTGGACACTGAGCCTGTGGACTTTAAGAGCCTGTACACTGTGAACAGGGGGGCATGGTTGTTACAGGCATGAGCTGTGGCATAAGGTAGACATGTATTTTCATTTCCAGTTCTTCCCTTTGCTCACCCTGAGAACTTGGACAAGTTACATCATGTTTCTGAACTTCAGTTTCCTCATCTGTCAATAAGATGTAATTATACTTGCTTCACAAGGAAGCTGGGAAGACTGTGGGAACTAATTATCACCACTCTGCTTCCAACTGCCTTTTGTTCTATCAGCTGGTTTCAGTAGGATGTTCACTGAAAGCCACTGTAGGCTTCCCTCAGCTCCTTGTGTGGACTATGGAGAAGGCTCTCCCTCTTTCCTGGGGGACAGAGCTACCCAGCCACTCTAAACTAATAAAAATTTTCCAGTTGCTTTCTTTTTTTAGGAACTTCCAAGACAGTGTCTAGCTGTCCTGCAACTCACTATGTTGACCAGGATGGCCTGGAACCCACAGAAATTCATGTGCCTCTCCCTCCCAAGTACTCCAAGTACTGGAATTAAAGGTGTGTGCCACTACATCTGGCTCCAGTTACTTGCAAGAATAATAAAAAAAAAAAAAAGTTCAGCCTGATTTTAAAGGGAGAGGTCAGAAAGTATAGGCAGCTACTTGGGTACAGGAGAGGTGGCCAACCCAGTCACCACCCTTCTTTTTGCCCTGTGTATGAGAGTGTTTTTTTTCCTTCAGGCTTGTCCCTTAGGGATTGATTGCTACATGTGGGATTCCAGAACTTTATTTTGGCTGCAGATCTCAGACTACGGTGAATTGATTTTCATTTGGTCAGCTAACAACTGTCTAGCCAAGACTTCTCAAGGACCAGTTCACTTATAGAGAGATTCACCCTCCTCAAAAATGTTTCTTTGAATCAGAGGGCTTTTTTTTTTAACTAGGGCACTGTTATCAGTTCATTTTGCATTGCTGTGAAAATAAACACCTAATTAAAAATCAGTCAAAGGAGGAATGACACAACTTGGCTCTTGGTTCTAGAGGGTTTGGGTCTGTCCTGAAGGAGAAGGCATGGCAGGCACAGTTCACAGAAGCAGGAGAGTTCAGGAGAAACTCCTCATATCCTGGCATACTAGGAAGCAGAGAGCTTAGGCCAGAACCAGACTCATCTTCACTAGGCATGCTCCAGTGGACACCAACAGCTAAAAAGCAGTGTACAAAGCATGAGCCTGTGGAAGTCATCCCCAATTCAAGCCACAACAAACTCACACTGAGAACCATGTAGACAAGCCTGTCTGACATCCTATGGGTGGCAGGGTGCTTCCTATCCACAGGCCCTCTCTTTCGTCTGCCTGTTTCATCCCATCTCCCTCATACATTTGCCTCTCACCCTCCTCATCCAGTTTGAACTACGGGTCTCAATTCCAACCTCCTCTTCTTGTGCTAGTCTAAACTCTGGTATACCACATGGATTCTTCTTTCATCACCACTCAGACCAATCTGGTTATTCCTTGCAAAATTAATACTGACTGATTTGAATGGCATGAAGGGGAAAAGGCGAGGGAGTGATCTGTGATGAAATCTAAAAACCAGATCCAGTCCTTATGTTCTAGTGATAGAAATGTTATTCAATTTCAAATGTTTTTGTTGTTGTTGTTCTTTGTGGGTGAATATGGGGGATAGTGAAGGTAAGGAGAGTAGCAACATATTCACATTTAGGGTGGTTTCATTTTTATTTTGCAATGACTATGGAGAATCTACTGAATTAGAAACAAAAAAATGAAAGAATTAATAGTTTTTCAAATACTGATTGCAGGGGGTATCCAATATGGAGTCAAAATGTTAGTACATCAGTCAAGATGCACACGACAGACCATGTGTGTATCGGTAAATCAATGTTCTGAGTCTCCCACCTACAATCATGCTATTCTAATGTGTAATCCTGTAGCCGTGACTTATGAGATTCAATTGGAATTTTCTGTCTCATGGATTTAGTACAGATTTCTTGGATCTTCCTGCAAAGTTAGCAAAAGGAGACAATGACCTCCTGACTCCTAAAAACATTTGCTCTCCTTAGAAAAAAAAAGACATCCATTGTCTCCTCTCTCTCCCAACTAACTGTGTTTTACATCTAGATGAAAATGGCTTTTTATGAATCACCATGCACCCCTGGTTTTAAGCAAAAGGCTACACGCATTTTCCTCATCTCCATCTGGAATGGTTTCTTTTATTTTACATTAACTTTAACTTTAGTCTTATTATTTTCACAAACATTTTAAAAACTTCTTTGAACATGCATTAAATGCTTTAGGGCATTAGTCAAATGCCACTCCCTGGGGACCTTCAAAAGAGAAGCTGGGCTTACTGAGAACAAGTTTCCATTGTAATACATAAAAGCAGCAAACACATTTTTTCTAGAGGAAGAGAGAGACAGTTTTCTATGCCAATTACTGTATCCTGCATTTTCCTTTAATTAATTTGCCATTCACTCCAGCCTCCATCCCCCAAAGCCATCTGGTTGCAGTGGACTTAACCCTTTTCACTTTGTTTCTCTGGTCACAAATAGCCAAGAATTCAGACAAGCATCTTAAAAACAAACAAACAAACAAACAAAACAGGTACTCCATCTCTACACTTTTCAAATATGCCTACTTTCAATTTTTTGTTCTGATCTTTTCATCAGTATAGTCAGAGAATAACTCAGATAGTAATACTTACTCTAATAGCTAGATTTGCTCAGTGCCTGCCACACGTCAGGCATCATGTTTGGGATATTTCTACAATCCCTTCATTGGCCTGCATGACAAGGAAAGGACACAGAGATACAGTCTCCAGCTGATGGTTGATAAAAATAGACTCAAGGAGATTATATGATTTATTCAATGTCTCACAGCTCATAAGAAACCAATCCAGATCCAGTCTCACTCTGAACTACAATTGCTAACCATTGAGCTGTTTGGCCTTCCACACCTAAGTCACATCACTAAAATTCCTTGATTACGGCACTGACTACAGTCACCTATTCCCACACTTGGTTGACATGTTTTGTTTCCTACAAGTATTTTATAAAATGGGTCCACAGATTGAACAACAACAAAAAAAAGTTTTAGAAGCTCATTTATAAGGAAAAAACGTGTTGCAATGGAATGGGAAAATCATTTTATGGAGAATCTTTGACATTTCCCAGATTAACACAATGCCACCCATACCTTGGGATTTGTCTACTAAGAAAGGGAAGTGGGCTACCTGAGACTGTGGGTTGTACCCAGTGCCATGTCAGAGCTTCACAGGATCTAGATTATCAGTGGTGGCAAGCCACTTTCTAATTCCTATTTTCATAACAAATTATATCAACATACTAGGCTTATTTTCCTAGTGATATAATTATATTTGAGCTCATGCAGGAGAGGCTTGAGAAAGGGGAACACTCCTCCATTGCTGGTGGGAGTGCAATCTTGTACAACCACTAAGGAAATCAGTCTAGCGATATCTTAGAAAACTTGGAATAGCTCTGCCTCAAGACCCAGCCATACAACTCCTGGGTATACATCCAAATGATTCCTCACCAAATCACAAGGAAGTTTCCTCATCTATGTTCAAATAACAAAGAAGTTTCCTCATCTATGTTCATAGCAGCCTTATTTGTAATAGCTACAAATTGGAAAGAACCCAGATGTCCCTCAACTGAAGAATGGATAAAAAAGCTGTGGTACATTTACACAATGGAATACCACTCAGCCATCAGAAACAAAGAAATCATGCAATTTGCTGCCAAGTGGATGGATCCAGAAAAGCTCATCCTGAGTGAGCTAACCCAGACCCAGAAAGATGCACATGACATATATTCACTTATAACTAGATTTTAGCCACATAGTGCAGGATAACTACCCTACAACCAACAGACTGAAAGGAACAGGAACATAGACTTTATTACTTGCTAGTGGGATACTTTGCCCTAGTGGAGCTGCCATGTAGGCCCCCAGTGCAAGAGAAAGCTGTTAGCCCTTATATGACTGATGAACTGAAGGGGACTGATATGTAGGACTTCCCACATGGGAGGAGTAAGATGGATGGGAGAGGGAGTAGAGGGTGGGAGGGTGGCATCAGGAGGGGTGGAGAGAGGGGACTGTGATGGAGATGTAACTTGAAGTAATAAATAAACATTTAAAAAAATTCTATTTGAGCTTTCAAACACTTCTGTTACAGCATCACACAAGGCAAAGCAAGTCATGCATCAGCATCGGGTTGGTGCTGACTGACCATGTCCATTCTCACACAGTATTTTTGCTAGGCTGGAGTTAATGTAACATTAACTGGTTTGAGGTTGCTATCCTGTATACGCTGGGCTCTCCCAATCTGCTCAAACTCAGCAGGTGAGTTTGAAAAGCCAGAAAACCTTCCAAGGTCAAGAAAATCAAGTTGTAATTAAGAAATGCAAACTAATAGTCATGCAAGCCGGTCATTGTGTTAGGTACTATGACAGTCTATTATAGTTATTTTCTAAGCTAATCAGAAATAAAGCTGCTAAGAGACAGCAACATCTGCTTATCCTAATATAAGAGATAGACAGGGCTTCTTCAAAAACCTCAAGAGATCTACAGAATATGGCATTCAAAGATGTTTTCTTAACTTTAGATTTTTTTCTATATCGAGACATATCAACTCCTGACAGCACCCCATATTCTACTCCAAATAGAAGATGAGCATCGAAGAATCTCCAGTGGGAGATGATTGAATTAGTTACAAGCCTATCTCTTGGCAGGAAAAACCCCTTGCTCCAACTGTAGACAGAATGCTGTCCAAAAAGGACAAAACTTGGAAGCAGGTACCTCGACAGCCTGGCTCTGCCAAGACAGGGTAGACAAGTCCTTCATAACCCCTGCTCTACAATAAATGTCTGTCAGAGAAACGGGTTCCAAACGACTGAAGATCAATGCTGTAATGTATGGAGAGAAAATGGAAACTGCCCAGGCAGCCACTCGTATGCCATTTCTTAGTTTTGGAAGCTGCAGGCCCTGCACTTCCTACATAATCAGATATATTTATCCCTCTCAGGTCTCTGAGGTGGTTGATGAATAGATAGCTAGAGTCTCATAATTAAATTTTGAGTTGTTTAGGAGTCAAGAGAGTGTTATAGATCTAGGATGATGCTTTTAAAATTGTGTTTCAAGTTAGTATAAATGTTGAGTCAGATATAGAACTTTAAACTCACAGAGATGGTTAGATAGTAGAAAGTTAAAGTCAGGTACCAAATACATATGGATTGGACATTGGGAATGTACGCTAAGCCATATAACCCTCACAACTGTGGCCTAATTACCTCTGTTGTTTTGTATTGTATCTATTATTAGAAAGAACCATTTGTTGGACTGAAAAGGGGAACTGTTGGGGGAAATAAGATATACCTTAAACTTAAAAAAAAAAGGGAAGAGAATGGGGGGTTGAAGGTGGGAGGGTGGGACTGGAGGGGGGAGTAGGGAGGGGAATGCGATTGAGATGTAACCTGAAAAATAAAAAATAAATTATTATAAAAAAAAGAAAAGAAAATCAAGCTGATGAGAAAAAAGAGAGAAGCTTTATCATCTAAGCAGTGCGGTGTCAACCACTAGGAGCCCCTGATTGCTGCCTGCACAGTTCACCACTGGAAGTGTAGAGCTCTCTTTAGCCAAGGCAACACTTTTGACTAGGCCTCAGAAAGGAAGGGCCCTTCCTGGCACTGACTCACCTTAGTCCTTATGCTCCTCACATAACCTTGTTGAACCTCAGTTTCTTGCCTACAAAATGGAAATAATGATAGGTATGGTAAAGAGGTGTTGTGAAGTTTAATTAGCCTTTCTAAAGTACTTTGAGATGATCAGATGAAAGGTGCTCTTTAAATTTATAGCATTAATTATTATTTTTATTGCATATAATCACTTAAAAATACTGGAAGCTGTTGTGTGTCACCTTATCACACAACACACACACACACACACACACACACACACACACACACTTAAGAGTATATAAGACTCTTTCTGAAGATCATGTTCTTACAGTAAATATAATCAACTCATACATTAACTATTCTCAAAGAAACTAAGTTGGGAATAGATGCAAAATAGGGTAATTAACACCAGTAGGGAAAGGCAATGTGGGTAAGCATTACTTTGACCAGTTAAACACACCTAACTCTTGAGGTGAACACATCAGTGGAGAGGATAATTGAAGGAGAAGATCTATCCTGGTTGCAAAACAATATATTGGTGTTGCTATTTAAAGGGTGCTTTTCTTCTCAGAGACTCAGAGCAAATTGCCAATATTATCTCGTTAGTTTTCATAGCATCCTCACAAGGAAGAAAGCAAATAGAATTCCATTTTAAAGATAGGTAAATGCAGATTGAGTGACTAAGTAGTTTGCCAAGGTCACAGAGTCCATTGCTAATAACAAAGTTTAGGTTGCCCTCTTCCCGAATGAGCTCAAAAAGTGTTGTTTCATAACACTTATATACGGGGCCATAATCCCTCTCCTCAGACACATAACTTTAGATGAGGATAAAGTAATTTCACAGTCCTCTTGGATGATGTATCAATGCTCAGCAACCATCAGCAAGGTGGAATAGAGACCTCCTCGGGTGACAGTCCACAGAAAGGTATACTTCCATGTCAGTATGTACTTGTTTTGGTTTCTATTTCCCTCAGGGATTATGCAGACTTAGGAATTTTCACAAAGCAGTTTCACAATTAAGGACCATTCCACACTATGGGGTAGAGTAGACTCCTGCAGAGGGTATTAAAAACGTTTCAGTGTATCATTTATTTTGCAGCAGGAAACTAAAGTTAAATTTATGGTAGCCTAACTCTCAGGAATTAGCAACATATATTAATTTCACATAAGTTAGACATCAGAATTTTCTTTGTGCATACCTTCTTTTTGGCTTTATAAACATCTTTCATACAAATCTCACCCAAATTCCCAAGATAACGTATTGGTATTAGATTTGAGGTTTCTTACAATACAAGAGAGTACCAAATTACCAAAACTGTCCCAAAATCCTGTTCCTGGATTTTACTTTATTTTCAACAGGGAACATTAGTATAAATCTTTTATATGATTTAAACCCATCATGAACTAGTGAAGGATTTGGTATGCCTATCAAGTAGTCACATAAAGATGTGTTTAGTCACTTGCCAGTTTGATACAAATAATAACTCCTAGAATTCCTTCTGTTTGTGTATGATTTAGAGGTCATTTAATTAGGAAGTTCATCTATAAATGAATCTGTGTTGAGTGGTAATTTCTTAAACCAGGAGCAGGTTCTAAACTTCTGAGTGAGTTTTCCACTCACTTTTTTATAGCCCGTAGATACAAAACGGTGGCTGTCTTTCATCTAGATCAGCCAAACATGCCACTTCCACCTGGCTGGTTGGCTGTGACTCACTCTGCTGAGGTTCACGGGATGGTGGTTAATCAGTGGGCAAGTTTCTGCCCTGTTTGATTTATCACACGATCTCCAACTTTCAGACTCCTATCAATTTCTGGGGCCAATAACTTGTGAAAACTTTTTTTCCAAGTTACCCCAGCTTCCATGTTAGCAACTCCCACACTAGTCTGCAATGCTTGGTATTCTAATGACCAGACACATCCTCGAAAGGATGAGTGAGGATAAAACCCAGGTTATTATTCCAGAAGTTTGACATCCCTGCAGATGGGAGGAAAACATCCCAGGCACCTTTTCTCCCTGCCCAGAGATGGTATTACATAACAAACAAGCTCTTAAAACTTATTTCTGTGGGCACTTTTTCTTGGCCATCAACTTAAACTATAGCTAAATGAAAAGTAGATTGTTCTAATTGATATTTATTGGTGTCAGTCACATCTATACTCGCAAGACTTCCTCTTCATTCATAATTCTGCAGGTGGCGGGGTGGCAGTAATGACCCTGCTTGTATAAGCAGAGAAGGAAATGACATCAATGGGAAGACACAATTTACTTAACAAGTTTAATTGAGTTGGCAAGTCTGCTAGTTCAGTGCAACATGCAAAGACCAAAATTCAACGCACATTACAATCCTAAGAAGCCCTAAAGAACCATTCTAGATAGAATCGGCATGAGCTTCAGTGTAAGTATAAAATAATTCCATGATTAATGTATTATTAAGAGCCTGTCTGAAATATAATGCTCTCTTGCATTTACTGGCCTTGAAAGGTCATTTGTATTTAGTCTAGATATGTAATTCAGGTGCCCTAATGCAAAGGTTAGGTTGTAGGACCCTGAAAAGGTCCTCATCCAAGACTCTAAACAAAGTCTGCTTTTGGAGCTCTAAAGAAGACATCTACAAGTGACTAATAAGGATTCCCCTTCTTGGAAGTAATGAAAATGTAGCATGCTGCCATGTGTATAACAGTGTGGCTAGAACTGGAATATGTTTGGTTATGAAACAAAGACAAGATTACAGAATGGCTGAAGAGATGTGCACACAAGGAAACAAACTGTCAACCACATTCCAAATGGCTCTGTCCAGGTGCTGGACATAAGCAGGGTGATAACCATCATTTCAGATAACTCTCCCTTTGGGAATGCGCCCTTGTGCTTAATGCTGCAGCCTAGAGATCACATTCAGTGCTCCACTAATTCCTCAGCTTAGGGGACGGGCAAAGGGGATCCTGGGATGCTCACTTCTGCTGATTATGCTTCTGCTCAACTGGTGTCCAGTGACAGAGTCATGTAATAACCCCCATGGGAAACAGCGACCAGAGTCATGTAATAACCCCCATGGGAAACAGCGACCAGAGTCATGTAATTACCCCCATGGGAAACAGCGACTAGAACTGTTTGTAAATGCTGTGGACTGATTCCATAAGCTTTATTATTTACTTTAATAAAACACGGTTTTGTTTGTTTGTTTCATGTATTTGCTTTAATAATAATTTAGATTACATGGATTCTAATTTTCAAAGAATGTATCCTAACCTTATAGAAAGGTACAATTAATTAGGTAGAGAAAATGTTTGATTCTCATATTCTGCCACACTAATCTCTATTTCCACCCATTCCTGTTTTGCCCTATGGAAATATTTTTTAAGTATTCTCTCTCTCTCTCTCTCTCTCTCTCTCTCTCATACTCTAGCTGTAGCTTTTATGGTTTTCCTACAATGGGAAATTGACAGTAAACAGGGATCCTCCTATCATTTATGCTTCAATTAGACATCATAATCAGAGGATTTCCTGTGAAGGTCATTTGGAGTTATCAAATTAACTTAGTTCTAGCTTGTTCCACCCTCAGTACTGACTGCAAAGGTTTATTCGGAGGCCTGTTGCCTGCATGAGTCAATGACTATGTGGGTGGGGAAATTGTACTTCAAGATTTCTTGGCTTAGATATTAAATCATGATCAGACGCACTCTGGGTGACATTTTCTTCTTCTTTATTCCCACATAAAACTCCCACTGAAGTGACAGAAAAGACTCATGTGTGATGGAGACTCATTTGGTATTTGTGTAGGTTTTTAACCAGCAAAAAAGTGAAGCATTTTGTCTGCTCATAGCAGATCAGTGCTTATAGTTGACCCTTCTGGAAACAAGAACTCACATCTAAGAAATTAGAAAGGTGAGTGTCATACATGTTCTAAAACATAGGCATATGTCTTCTATTAAAAGAATGTGGTTTTTCTAGAATTTTACAGTGCACATCATTAATGCAAGCTAAGCTCAATATGGCAAAATCCTACGCAGCCTGAAAACTCAGTGGTAGGAGCTGAAGTCAGTCTGATCAGTTGACAAGTGACTTATGACAGCCCTGTCACGCTGGTTCACCAGCATTTGCCGGTAACAGTAAGCAGGTACTTATGACAGCCCTGTCACGCTGGTTCGCCAGCATTTTTCAGCTGGGAAAGTAGCTGCATGGACTACAGAAGCTGTGCTCCAGGAGAAGAGGTGTATCATCGTTGACATTTCGGACAAACCTTTGGCATTTCATTACCTTGGAACAGCACGCAAGAGCTGACAGTGTGTGCCAAGACCTGGGCCAAGATGATGAAATGTTGGCCTTCCTCCAGTATTTCAAGTGGTTTACACCCAGTATCGACCAGAAGGGCATTTGTTCACACGTATGGTGACATTCTGAGTTTAGGAACCTCTGGGAAGATTCCACCTTTTACTCATACACTCATACACATCTTCAAATATAAAACCTGATACCTAAGTCCCATAATGCCTCTCCTAGAAATGCAAATGAAGATATGAATCAATGGACTGAAGAATAGTTACAGTTACTTCAATGAGTAAATAAGGTTTAACTTTCAAATTTTAAGTCAGAGAGCATGAGAAATTTTGTAGGATAAGAGTACTGATGTATTTTTGGATTAAGTCTTTGATGTTTTATAGCATAACATTTTAAAACAAACACAATCCATCAAGTCACCAAGTAATCTCCAAATGTCATCTCAGCCTTTCCAAAAGCTTTTGAGTTTACCCAAACCATAGCCAAAAAGTGAGAGGAGAAAGGTTAGGTTTGTATTGTAGTATGTTATATTTTTGTCCCCTCCCATGAATTAATTACTGAACAGGGAAATAGATCAATAGTCAAAGGCGGAAGCCTAAGATAGCTGATAGGCTAAATAACCAAAAACAAAGAACAGTTCTCAGAATGAGGTAGCTTTCACATGAGAAGTGGGGAGTATCTATACTGTTTCACAATGTTCTCAATTAATGGGACCTCTGCCTCGTTCACCAATAACCTTAACAGCATATTAATATGAGTGAGTGAGTTTTCTCATTACTGTAAAACTATTCCTACTCCCTCCCCCAAATCAGCAGATCATGGGAAGCAGGCCCCAATGGATACATCTACACCACAGCTCCTGCACTTAAAGCTGAAGAAGCATAACAGAAAAGGGGTAGAAAGACAGTAGGAACCAGAATAACACACAACCTGCTGTGATACAGTCTCTCCTGGAAATGATGGCATAAACAAGACCAGAACAATGGCAATATCAGTAGATGTATTAACGTGGAAAAGGCAAATTTTCACAGGGTCTCTCACCTGCAAAACCTACAGGAAACTACCTGGGAAAAAGAGAATTAGCCTCTCCCCGGCATATGCTCTCTAACTGGCTGTTCAATGCAAACTGGAAATTCCTGAAACCATATGTACACAAACAAAAACAACAAAAAAATTAACTCAGCATGTTGTATTTATAGACAGACAGACAAACAGATTATATATATATATATATATATTTATATATTTATAGCTGTGTATGCACACACACATGTTAACAGACACACACACACACACACACACACACACTCAATACCAAAGAATAAGTGGCTGTCAACTTGAAAGAGAAACATGGGAGGAAGGGTTTAAGAAAGGGTGAATTGGGGGGACTGGAAGGAAGAAATGGAGGGGGAATGTTATATAATTCTATTTCACTTACAAACATTTTTTTAAATGCCTTAAGAACCAAAGCATATGTTTTGCTCACAGTTTTGGAGGCAGGAGTGGTAGTGGAGAACAGCTTACATGGTAGCCAGGAAGCAGGCAGCAAATGAATGCCTGTGGTAGTGGGCTTTTCTTTTTGTTCCTTTTTGTTTTCTTTTTGTTCTTTTTATTCTATTTAGATCTCTAGCATATAGGATTGTACCACCTATGCTGAAGGTGTGTTCCCCTCCTCACTGCCCTGTTTAGTTAATTATGTCTGGAAATACCTTCCCAAATACTCAGAGGTGTACTTTCCTAATCTCTCAATCAAACTGACAACTAAAATATAGTATTAGTGTCAACCTAATGCTATTGGAAGGCATGGAAACTTTGGGACACATACACACATGACACAAATCTTAAAAAAGAAAAACAGGCGAAGTAGAGAAGTGGGACACATCTATTTCTGGCGTTCACTGGACAATCAGTCTAATATAATCAGTGAGTTCCAAATGTTTTAAGACAAGGTCTCAAAACAAAAGGAGACAACTCCTGAGCAGAGAGATACCTGAGATTGACCTCTTTCCTCCACGTGCACATATACATACATACACCCATGTGAAAATGCATCTACACACATGCATATACACACATACAGGAGGAGAAGAAGGAGGAAGAGGAGAAGCAACAACAATAACAAGGCAAAAAAAAAAACTGCTTCAAAAATAAACAAATTGGTATCTGCCCCTATCCAAGTATTTATAAATCAGCAACCACCATATTAGAGATATTTAATATTGGAGGACTTTATAACTACTGGATCCTATCTGTAAACTCTTACGTATTTGGCTTATAAAAAGTCCTAGACAGAAAATGGTTAACGTTCAAGTTTAGAATTCAGTGTTTCCCCACATACACAAAGCCTGCCAGTCTTAGTAAGGAATAGATGCTAACACAGTTGCTTGGGTGAAACCTGAGTGTTCCAGTTCCAACAAGCTTCAGGGTGTTGCCAATGCCTGTTGATTCCTGAACACTTGAGTAGCAAGATGAAAAGTAATTCCCAACACTGAGGAGCAATCCTTACTGTGTTTGCTAAGTTAGTTTGTCCACTTACATGTATAACTACATAGCTCATAATAACAAAAGCCAGTGGACACTGACCTTATCATTCCCCCGCCATAGTTTTACAAGCTAATTTCACAGAGTTAGCAGATTGCAGAGTTTAGACTGATCCCATCCATAATTACTGTTATCAACACTACTACCCCCCCCCCCACCCCTTTTAGCCTGGGAACCATCCCAACTCCTCCCCAAACCATTAGACTGATAGTGTCCACAGCATCAAACCCTCTGTTGCTTCTACAAACAGTAAGCACATGAAAACAGTAGTAAATTACAAATATCCATTGTGCAAAGATATTGGGTAAAGGCAAACAAAAAACAAAACAAACAAACAAACAAAAAAAACAGGTCTTTTTTTATCTGTGGAAAGATAATTAATTATGCCTGAAAGACAACACCTACAATGCAGAGTGTAATTGGACACAACCAAATGAGAAAACACATTGTAGTAAATGGGAAATGTGTCTGGGTGCCAGGTAATTAGGGATTGGGTGGTCAGAATTATAGGGGAGTCACACAGAGAAGTTGATACAATTCAAAGTGAATAGAAAGTTGGGTGGGCAGATAAACGGACCCCAGAACCATCCCACAGAGAGTTAAATTGTCATTTCCTAAGACAGAGGTGGTAAAACCAAGGTAGACACCAAGGAGAGTGAGGAGAAACCATTTTTGTTCCCTAGGTTCTAACTTTGTGAAGTCTGAATATTTTAGAGCTGATTCTTAAAACATGCCATGTTGAAAGTAATTGAATAGCCTGATACAGCTTTCATCTCTCTCTCTCTCTCTCTCTCTCTCTCTCTGTCTCTTTCCTCTCTGTCTCTGTCTCAAGAGACAGAGAGATAGATATAAATAGACTATATATGTTTTATGTAATAATAGCAATACTCAAATGTCTTTATGTACTTCTTATATGCACTATGTACGCATTTTATATATGAAAACTCATCTTCTCATAACTACATTCAGTAGGTATTAATCTTATCATTAGATCCTTATATAAAATTGGGGAGTTTGTGTGTTTTGTTCACCTTGGCAATCCCTAGTGTCAAAACAGTGATTAAAATTTAAAGATTATGATGCTTTCGGTGAGAAATGGTGGCAGAAAGAGACTAAATACTGTGCATGAAATCACAGAGCCAATAGGCAGCAGAAGTAGGGCTAAGTTGTTAACAGGGTCGGTTAGTGCCCATGGCCTTGCTCATCACCCTACAAGCTCTCCAGCTTTTAATAGCAGACCCCATGGATTTCATTCTCTTCACCAGGATAAATCAAATCCTCTCCCTTAAGTATGTGCAGCTCTGTTTTGTGGTATTATCACACATATCTGATACAAACTTAGTTTCACAAACAGAAATTGACTCGTTTATAGTTCTAGTGAGTGCAAAACCAAAGGACTAGCCTCTGGCCAGGACCTCTGTGCTGTCATCATATCATAGTAGAAGAGACAAGAGAGCCAGAGATTGAATGCATGATCTGAACACCTTGTATAATGTCTACTATTAATCCATTCAAGAAGTTTCCAACATGTTTTGTGAAAAACACATTTAAACCTGAATCATAACTACAAGAATTTGTTTTAGAGAAATACAACAGAAAACATTGCCCTTGGTTTATGTAAGTTGTTTTTCATGGTGCCAAGGTGCAAGTATATGCAATTTCCTAGGCCACAAAGGTTCACTGCAGCAGGACCAGATCACACAGGTAGTAACTGATCCATTGGACCCAGATCGTGTGATTCTAATTCTGTTCATTTTCTTGTCCTAACCTTGAACCTTTAAGATCTAAATGGTAATTAACAAAGACATCCACAACTGGACAAAATGCGGAAAGTGAGAAACTTCAAAGCACTCAGTCCTAAATGGGAGGTTTTCATAAGATATCTCCCCTCCAGGATCAATGATGCATACAGAAAATGGGGCAGAAAGATTTTAATAGCCAGAGGCAGTGGATTTTGCCAAGAAAACAGTCTTCCAGACACAATAGGACTGATGTACATATGAACTCTGATGTGCACAGAGACTGTGGCAGCATGCTCAAGACCTGTACAGGTTTTAGATGAAATCCCAGAACTGAGAAGCAGAAATGGACACATATTCCCACTCCTAACCAGGGAGCTGGTTTCAATTGATACCTGATGGGAAAAGAAAAATTAGTTTTCTCCACTCGAGTATCACAGGTTATATCAACCACATTCTAGGGCAAGTCTGGAGTAGGTGGCCAACACAAAATTGATTCCGTGTGTGTGTGTGTGTGTGTGTGTGTGTGTGTGTGTGTGTGTGTGTGTCTTTGTCTGTGTATGTGTCTGTATGCTTTTTTCTTTCAGTGTTTCTTGGTTTGTTTCATCTGCTTTGATTTTTGTATTTTGTTGTTTCATTGTTTTTCTTCCTTTTGAGAGAGAGAGAGAGAGAGAGAGAGAAAATGAATTAGGGAGGTGAGGGAAATGGGGAGGATCTGGTAGAAGTTAGGGGAGAGGAAAATACGATCAAAACATTGTACAAAAATTCTTTATATAAAAATTTATTTTAAAAGAGCTAAGGCTAACTTGCTCTCTTGAGTTCCTCATGAATGATCATGTACTTAAAAGTTTTGGAAATATATCTTTCTATTCAATAGGTATTTACTGTGTACCTGGTATCACTCTAAGATTTAATAGAGATGGCCTCTTATCTCTGAAGCACTAGTGTCCAGACTAGAACAGACAAAACACTGAATTAGTAAAACTTAGAGAACTATAATTGATCAGTAAAGGAACAGCAAAAATAATATTTAATAGATAACATTCCTGTATTTTTATTTTATATATGTAAGTAGTTTACCTGCCATACACATATGAAGAGAGTGTTGAATCCTCTGGAATTGGGGTCACAGATGGCTGTGAGCTGTTATGTGGGCCCTGGGAAGAGAAACTTGGTCCTCTGTCTGAATGACAGTACTTTTAAACTCTTAGTCATCTCTCAAGCCCCCTGACAGCAAGAATAGTTATTGCAAGATCTAGAATGGTTTTAGCAGAAGAGAGTCCTAGATAACATGTCTAATAATGCCTCATGTTAGTGAGATGAGGAAGTCTGTAGCTGCCTTCTCTCCTATGTCTCTCTCTCTCTCTCTCTCTCTCTCTCTCTCTCTCTCTCTCTCTCTC